>MNPL01014254.1:0-14908 GCA_002081605.1 Tropilaelaps mercedesae | reverse complement strand
TATATATATATATATATATATATATATATATATATATATCTCCATTGAATAACCGATAGATTTGCACACGGGTGACCTCTATCAAAATATATCCGTAAGGGTGCTTCCACTTAAGTTGTTTCCGAAGTCCATGGATTATCCAACGCAGAAGGAGTACAGAAGTACACGACAACATTATTCTTATTTCAGCGTGCAGATCACATTGTTACGCCATCTTCGAATGTGTTGCTTGCGTGTCGCCCCGTTGTTAGCGCTGACAGAAGCCACGAACGCGAGTGAAACCCGTTTCTCCCATGTCCTTCTCCCTCTCTCCTGTGCTCTGTCTTCTGACAAGAAGACTAAGAAAAGATAGAAATATAGCGGGGAAATATATTTCCTCTCTCTCTCATTCACTCACTGTTTCACTTTCTTTCTTTCTCTCTCTCTGACCATCTCTCCCAAATGAGATGCGCATGTTTCCCACCTTTCGTTGGCGCCTGGTGAGTTAACTCCCCACTGTCAAAGTGACCCAGTGGCCCCTGACGAGGACGACGACCACATGCTCAGCGTCCACCCCATGAACAACGTATCACCACCGCCTTGTGCATAGTTTCGACGACATGTAAACACATTACGAGTGTTGTGACGAGACACGCTGCCTTTTAGGTGCTCCACCCTGATTAATGGTTGGGGGCCCGTGTAACCGCTATGGACCCCCCCGCCGCCCAAGGTGTGGTTTATAGGCGCGTGCCAGGCCATCCGAAAGCGCAGTTGGTGCTCGCTCACGCTGGCGGGACACGCAGCGTCTGAGTTGAGCGATAACGAGCAACGACAGCAACTACACAAAAAAAAGAGGAACCGCTGTCGCCGGGAGCAAGAAACGGGCCACCTGTCTCTGTTCTGTTGTTTTAGCGGTCGTTGCTGGTACCACAGCTCGTACCACTGTGTCACCTAGTACCACGAGTGCCTTGTAAGGGCCTAGCCGACGATTTACAGGACGTACTTGTCATCCCGGAGCGAGATATCCGTTTTCGATGTGTCTGCCGGGCATTATCCGGATGAAATCAGTGGAGATAGATGGGACGAACGAGGCTGTTCCTAAATAATGGATTTTACTGACCCTACACGGTAGAGTTATGGCTACTACAAATTAGCTTCTTTCTTCCTACGTACTTTATAACTTCCTAATCTAACTTTCGTCCTCGTTTTTTTCGATTTTGACACTATCAATGAAGAGTCGGATCTTGCGTTGCCCTTCATGTGAAGGAGCAGGTTCAAGCTCGTCATTGCAGTTCGTAAAATGGCGGTTCCGGGTTGTCCAGTCGCCATGAAGATATCTTACGTATACTTTAAGTTCTGAAACAAAAGTTTTATCTAAGGAATCAACGAATCACGTTTACAACCTCCGTTCGGCCATTTTCTCCTTAGTTTTCTTCACAAACAAGAACGAACAGTTGCTAGCGAACAGTGAAAGAGAGTAACGAAGATTGGCCAACATCCCTGGGTCCGTCAAGCGGGCCAACGAGAGGCCTAACCACGGCTGAAGGTCATCATCAGTCGTTGTTTCTTCGTGAAAAGTCTTGCCGCAAAGGCCTATGGCTGTTTCCTCTCGTAGGCACAAAGACCATCATTATAAGGACATCGTTCTGCACTTCGAAAGAGGTGGAATAGAACGAAGTCTGACAGGCCCCGCCGGAAGCTAAGGCGACTTCCGGTCATCATTTAGTGACAGCGGCCTGCGCATACACGTTGGCGAACACATTAGGCCACTATTATGGCCCGCGTCCGGCCCCGACGCGCCGGGCCTCGGCTCACGCGAGTGTTATGCTGGTTAGTCTTAGCTACTGTATGCAAATTACGAAGGGTGCTCCGAAGTATGGAATGTCAAGCGTTAGAAGAACCACCCCCGCCAGGGACCCCGCAGAAGCGTTACAGAGAGCGATGGTGCCGCCGCATTTCAGGCGGGAGCGCTTGAAATGTGTCTGTCAGCCCTGAGCGTAGCGTAGTCTATTTAATCTATGGTAGCCAATCTATCAGAAACCTTCCGTTAGTATAAGCGTCGCTCGTAGGCTAGAAGGTTTTTCCACATATGTCAAGCTGTGGGCCCGGATATAGAGCAGAAGTGCCCTATACTCTCAGATCCTTATGTGTGATCGTCACCCACAAATACAGAGGTAACTTGATTTGCGTCGATATGCGGTAACATTCTCACGTAATGGAGCTAGTCTTGCATAAGGGTTATTATTATTATTATTATTATTATTATTATTATTATTATTATTATTATTATTATTATTAGACTTTCTTATTAATACTATACATATCTAAATGTTTGCTAGTAATAAAAATCATGCCTATTAGACGGTTGTTATGTGTTCATGTCAACTACGACTAAGTAGTTTCCTGTGCACGCAGCCGATCGTTCAGTGTTTTCGCGTAGGCAAGAAAGCCTTGAAGTGAAATCCGGCACAAATATCAGGAGAGTCCTTCATAAAATCTACAATTGATAGAAATCCCTTCCGGAGAATGCAATTACGAGACGCAAAGGAGAACTTGGCTAAAGTTATGACTAACACAAGTTGTTAAAGTCAGTTAAAGTTTAACCGTGCAGTCTTGTTGCTCACAGACCGTCTCTCGACTTTCACGTCCAGCCAAGCGATGGCCTTATTAAGGCGTCTTTTTGTCGCCATAAACAACTCGCGGGACGACTGCGAAAGTGTTCCAATGCACCGTTTTGTCATATTCTCTTTCTCTCTTCACAGTCTTTTTCCCTTCTCTTTCCCTACATAATGGCTCGGCCATGGAGAAGTCGCTCAGCAACGACAGGCATTTGACTGCGCTGTCTTGTAGTCGCTCAGGACCTAAAGGAACGGTGAGTGCTCCTATGTCCTGAGCGGCGCAGATTAGAGCCGGCTTGCAAATGGCAGATAATAACGTCACCTTGGCCGACGCTTCGACGACGAGAACCACCAGGACAATAATTTTATTGAAGTTTACTGCAGTTGCGTCAAAACCGACAACTAACTGCTGTACTTTTGGAGCGCGTCAATCCCTGGCTAACGTTTAAGTAAAGTTTAAGGCTCCCAGGCTTAGCGTGGGTGGACGTGTGCATCATTTTACGATGCTTGGTCCCTTGACACGTCGTTGAGTGGCCTTAGATACACGCGCGAAAATAGACCAACTAGCTAGTACGCGGCGTTTTCTAGAGCTGAGGGGGGCCATACTAAAACTGTCGGCTCGCACGTCCGTTAAAGTTCATTTCTCCGCAAGGAAATCGCACTTTGAGCTACCGCACATCTGCATTTATTCACACAATCCCTTCTACTAATTCAAAGGCCATAGCGAATTTTTAGTGTCTCCGGAAACCTGTCCGATCTCCACTGAACCTGAACAGACCCTTCGTGTCCATCGTTGGTGCGCAAACTGCCAAAGCAGGGCTGCCCATGCAAGGGATGGATGGCAAGGAAAATCTAATTATTTCTCAGAAAACGCTCGCTCATTAGACCCAGACCGCGTGCGTTTAGCCTCTCGGTTTCGTTGCCAACAAACATGATATGTTTTGGTGAAGGCAATCGAAATCTGAATGTACGTGTACGAAGGCAAAGAGCGTGCACAGAAACGAGCGTCAAACCAATGAGATATCGTAATAGGATTTGGTTCGAGATGTCGCATCGGGATAGGAATTAAGTGAAGAGGCACTTGCGCGTTCTGAGACTGTCGCGTCGGGGTGACGGTTTGGGACAAGGACATGATCAGAAAATGAAGTCTGCGTCGAAGGGTCTGGCAGAAGACTGTCTCGCGAGACCAAACTGGCATGGCCTTTAGGGAGTGTGCCTGTTCAGTTCCCGCATTTGTCCACTGCGACAAACCAGTTCCGTGCTAATTTCGCTAGGTCACAGGGGGTTCGCTAGCAGTGCACGATATCTATGTGGGAGCCAGTATACTGCGTTTTCACTTGACAGTTTTCTTTGGCGGGAGAAACGAAAATGTCAATCACGCTATAGAATCGACTGGAGATGAGATCGTGGTAGCCGCACCGGAAATGCTCTTACTTGACACGCTGATAAGGAACGACTCGGCTGATGAGCACGGCCGAACGACGAAAATGCCGCTCGCCCAGAATCTCTACGGAATTTTCGTGGATAGATGACACGAACACTACCTCTGATCATGCCTCCAACATCGATGGGAATCAGTGGCATTAAAGGCGAATTTGTGATTTTCGGCTGCAGAAGCGCCACTCAAGCCTTTACCTGCCCACATCTGATCGCTCTGATCTCTATCGGCGAAATATACAGTGAGATATATTCAGAGAGCGCGAGAGAGAGAGAAAGAGGAGGGATACGGCGAGTTCCGTTGGTTTACTTCTTAGACGTGACGATGCCATTGGACAAGTCGTGCATCCTTATGGGATTCTGTGGGACAGCGCAGACGCCGGCGGCGGCTTACCAACCGCGCCGTGGTGTGGTACGGAGAAACGACTCGTCATGTAGGTCCTTCCGCAGTCCTTGACAAACAGCTCACGTTTGGGTTAGGCATTCGCGTTAGATCGGACTCATGCGCGGCGTAGAAAAAGCTTTGAACAAGTAGTCCTATGTGAATGACCACTTAAAGTGCGCCTCGCTGGAAATGCCAGTCGGATGGAAGAACAAAGCCATCATGGAACGATATCAAAGAGCTCGACTCCCAGTACACCGCAGTGATAGGAAGCGTCTTACCTTGTCACCTCCTCCTCACAATTTGCCTGACTGGTCTATAGCAGAGGCAAAAAGAAGAACTGGTCGCTATATCGGCTACAGATAACATAGGACGATTGACTGGTAAATCTAAGGCTAAATATTCGTAGACAGCAAAGTAGTGGTGAGACGGAACGTAAATTCAATGGTTCCTTCTGGCGACCATACATCCCAGCGTTCAATTCGATAGTTAAGCGTCGGTCAAATATTATTGAGTACGAAAACTGCTACCGTGGACGTTAAATGTTAGCTAATGGTCAGCCCTAAAAAAATATAGATCGTCTTAGATAATTTTGTATATTTAAATTACATTCCGCTAAACTTAAAAACCCTTTAAAGTGAGTGCACTCGTCCACTCAAATCCAATAAGTTATATTTTCTAACAGGCAACATCTCACAAACGTCGATAATACTTTGATATGAAACCGCTGTTGCTGCATCTTTTTTTATAGGTTTCTTAGAAACATATTTGTCTTTTCTAAAAACGTTTTTGTCAAGTAGAATGTGCTCAAGAGTTAATATACAACACCCTGACGAAAACAGAATAGCCTTTTGGTACAAGTACACTATTCCGTATTCAACCTTATTCTTCATGGAAAATGGGTCATGTCGGCTATTATATCAGCACCAGATTACTTAATTTTAATAAATAAACGCACTGAACTGCCCTCTCGGCAAGGCGAAGCGAAAAGCGTAATCTCGGAACAACACGCCGAGGCAAACCTGCAGCTTCCATAGCCTTACCCCCAGGCAAAAAATGATAAACAATAAACAATCTCCAGTCGGGAATTCTTGCGGAACAAACAAATATCCGATATTCACGTGAGTCACAAGGCACAAGGACGCTGTCTGCGCAACGATCGAAGACTACTAGAATTTATGGGCTGAAAATTAAGATCCAACGCGACGTAGAAATCTCTGGCAACTGCGTGTTCTTTGTTTAGACTATTGCGTAGGCAAATCGATTTCGATTATTTATGACCAACGGACGTTTTCTGCCCTCTATAAGTAGCATTCCGGAAAAGGACAACCTTTCCGGAGTAAGCAAGTCTAGTGAGACATCCCCGATATTTTTATCATCTTCTGCCGTGCAGAAAAAAAACTCATCTATGGCGTGATCGTCACCAACTGAGAAACTTTCCGTACCTGTTTGTTAGACTCGGCACGTTTAGCGAAACGCAGCTGCAATCTGCGATGACGGTCCGCGTTGCCCTGAGGATTACCCTCAGGCATGTCGAGCTCGCGGCTTGGTGCATTCATGCGCCTTGTGCGACTGGAGGAGACACGTAGGTGCACGGGTTCGATCCCCGCCGGTGCACATTTACATTTATATGGAGAGGAGACACGTAGGTGCACGGGTTCGATCCCCGCCGGTGCACATTTACATTTATATGGGATCCGTGTTACGAAGTAATGCAAAAACTGCTACCGTGGACGTTAAATGTTGGATGATGGTCAGCTTTAAAAAAAATAAATAGAGGGTAATGACACATGATCGGCACTCGAACGGTGCTACTGTTCCGTCGTTTAACAAACTCACAGAAATAATCACATTTTAAAAGAGGGGCAGCCTGCGCGACTCGTTTAAGGGCTGGTGTCTGGAGTGATGCCAGGCCCAGTGAAGGTGGTCGACCAGCTGTTGTCCACATACGAGCGCCGTAAGCGCTGCGCTGTACGGGGATGTCGAACCGGACACTTGCATGGTCATCCATCCGGGTGGCGTGCATACGCTTATGGACCGGTGTGTGCCCATATGCCACTGTCAAATATGTCCAATTAACACTTTACATGGCAAACGCCAACAAGCGTGATCCGATCTGCTGGAGACAGTCGCTGGCCGGACCTGTAACGCTACTTAGGTGTCCTAACGCGGCATTATTGTGTCAATGCAGAGGCACTACTGTCGGCAATTAGGCTGTGCAGGCAGTCGAGTTCTACTTAGCTTGCCTAAGTTTCACTGACGTAGCGATGCAATCAAGTAACTCGTGGTAAAGTCATTTGTTGTCGCGTCGAAGGCCAGTGTAGTTTATTCTTGGTGTTTGTCCAAAAAAAGCTAGGGATTTCTCAGCATAAGAGTATTATATTAAAATGACGTTTGAAGGCTATGTTTATGAAACTGTGCATCGGTTTTAGCTCGACAAATCAACGTCTCATTCTCGGACCTCTGGACAGCTTCTTGGTCAGTTCCTTTCTGAAATTGCGGATATTCGACTGCATGTTTCTGGCACCAATTGTTCAGGGAAGATTTGTACTCAAGTCGCTAATCTGTGATTCTAATCGAAGG
This sequence comes from Tropilaelaps mercedesae, assembly GCA_002081605.1. Classification (NCBI taxonomy): domain Eukaryota; kingdom Metazoa; phylum Arthropoda; class Arachnida; order Mesostigmata; family Laelapidae; genus Tropilaelaps; species Tropilaelaps mercedesae. The sequence goes on along the minus strand of MNPL01014254.1, from coordinate 7,909 downwards.
CTTAAAAAGTATTTTTATATTTATTTTGCAGTTGTTTTGCCATCTTTAAGTACACTCACCAGCTATATTGTGCCAACTCAGCGAAGATAAGTGGAGTTATTTGTGAATAAAGAGCTCGTTTTTCGTATGAATCAAGCCCCTGTATTCCTGGTATAAACTCGAATATCACTATTGACATAACTCAAGTCGTTCACCTCAGCGAATGGCATGCATTCGTCTAGAAATTCTATTAGCTGTTTGAAAGCCAACGTAAAGCTTCAGAAATGCTAAAGTACCATAACGAACCATAATTAAGCGAGCCATAGCGTACTACAACGCACTACTACGTCCCACAAAGACATCATAATTTGTTACTAATATACCAGAAAGGCATCGTCCAAGTACTAAGCAATGTGCCATGACGTACCACAAATGTACTCTGCGTACCCCAAAAATACGGCAACGCCTTGCAGGTAATCCACGACCAACCGTAATAAACCAGAACGTATCAGATAGCACCAAAAAGACGCCACACGACTGCCACGTGTGCGCCACTATAGTCTCCAAAGGTATCAAAGCGTTTGGCAAAGATATTACAACGAATTATAAAAATGTAGTAAACATCTCACAAAGAACCCTAAATATATCATAACGTATTAAAACGTATCTCGAGTCTACAACACAAGTATACTAAATATATCGTAGCGTACCATAAACGTAGCATAAATTAATCTTGAGGGTTTCATGCAGGTGCCGCTGAAATACTGCATAGGGACGGCTGCTTTTTATAACACATTCCCAATTATGAGCATCAAAAACCGCGCATAAAAATAACTTGCCGACTGGCGTCCCTTGCTTGAACAGGGGAGCCCGAAACAAACATAACAACTCATTTCCCAAGCAGGAAAATTTCAGGACTTGAACATCCTGCCATTGATTTTGAAGCGTTTTCTTGCGCAGAGATTGCTAACTCACTCTTATGTTATGAGGAAACACGGGAGGAGGAGGAGAGTTATGAGGAAACACGATCAACTGCTTTATAAAACCATAGTAATATTTTTCATTACAATGACAAAACAAATATGCTGGAACGTAGTGATTCAATTTTTTTTCCCTACGCAAGAATCAGCCCAAAGGAGAATACATTCACGATAACGTATTGACAGCAGTCTAGTAGGACATTACCATACTTGATTCGCCTGTCCTCACAGGTAGAATCAGAAGCTATGGAGTACTACCGCCCGAATTGCGTGAACGAGCGGGGTCTCGGCATATGAGCCAGTTGAGTACTCGACAGTACTTGGGTATGATAGAGTGGTTACAGGATGCCCATGCAACGGCATTCTAGTCATTTCTCAGTGACAATAACACACTTCGCCGGCTATACGCGCTGCAATTAGACTACATTGACGTTCTATTGTGTGATAGCTGAGCACGACGAATGCACAATACAACGCAATTAGGCGCAGATCTGGTCCAGAGTTATGTCCAGCACACCCGTCCAAATAAATGGGTACCGCGGGGAGTGAGTGCGTCGTCCAGAGCGCGTTGTTCCTTCCTCGCCAGTTGGATTGCATCCGAAAACTTCGCATTGGGTGGCAGTCGAGTCTGGCTTCCTAAAAACAGTAATTAAGCCGTTTTTGCGTTTGTAGGGTCATATCTGATGCTGTACACACTCAAACTGTCGAAGTCGGAGGACTAATGCGTGAATGGTGTTCTCGCACGCTGCTTAGCAACAGCTGAACACGCAATATGTCCTGAGCAGCACGCAGTCCTTAAAAATACCACCCCGCCAGCCGAGAAGCGCTGATACAGTACGGCGGCATTCAAGTGCTGGCTCTAGAGGTGAAGTCTTTTGCTTGATTTTGTCAATTAACTCTGAAATAAAGCCATTATCTGATAGTCACCATATCAGAAGTAGTATTTTGGAGAAAGGACTTGCGCGTTTCAAGTGACTGCCCAGAAGCAGCGTGTTTACCTCCTGAGTGGCATTTTCCGCGGTCCGTCCATTTTTTCGCCATCGTCATTCATGTTTGCCAACGTTCCCAAGCAAATATAGCTGCGAACGTTGGCGTTGGAGGTTTATCCTTTTGGAATATTAGACTTATCAAGATGAAGCGAGCCGAGAAAACGACTCAGAAGAAAATTAACTTACCTCCAGAACCCAGTCAGCTTCAGCTGATTGAAACTAAACTCTGCCACCATCTACTAAACGTAGATCCTGGATGACGTCCTATATGCCGTTGACTACGACGTCCTATTTCTAGCTTAGCAACTTTATCCGCATATATGCTGCGTTATATATATGTGTGTTATGTGGAAGACCATTGAACCCCGCGCGGTCAGAGACAACTTAGCCCCTGTGGCGTCACTACGGTTCTTTTCTGCAACGCCTGCTAGACGGACGCCCAGTCAGGATGGAAAGGGGGCAAACAGGATAAAGCATCCTCAAAGAACGCGACGTTCCAGGAGCGATAAGCATCCCGAGTCAAAAGTGGGCCGGTAGTCATTTGTGAATCGTTGTCGGTTACGCTATTCGACGCTGAGCCAGAATTGTATGCTCAAAGCACAGAAGAACGTCTCAGCCATGGACCAACTCGAGCAGAAGTGCGATGAGTGCATGAATGCTCGTTGAAGAAGGCAGGTTTTTTAACTTCCAACAAACAACATAGCGCACCATGGTCGAACGATGACGCAGTATCTTGGGTTACGGATTTTCTCGTACTCGACGGAGCTATCTTTTAGTGAATTGTCGTAACTGGTAATTTTATCGGTTATTGAATTTTGCATGTTGGATGGAAAATGCTAAGCGTGGACGATTAGGTACGAACTTAGGCTCCACGACAGCTACAAACGCACCGTGCTTCTCTAGGGGCAAACAAATACCCTCGGGAGCATTCCTATGCCGGATATCAACCCACGCAGACGAGTTGGCTTCCTCTTTTATTCACAGACAATCAAGGGCGTGCGCGGGCTTTTTCAAATGAACAATATCGAAAGATAGGCACTTCTGAACAATAGGCCTGCTACGGGGATATCTCTGCTGGGAGCTTTCACTTCTAGAAGAAAAGAGCAATTCAGGTCGGGTATCTCATCTGCACTCCACAGGGGCCAGACCCTCCATTTCAAACAAGTCTGTCGCCTTTTTGGTTGTGAACTGTAGATCATTTTCCTAGTGGATCTCCGTCCGGTCATGTTTCTGATAGCAGTCAATCCATACTCCAGATAGACAAGTCTCGATAAATACCCAATTGAGCGGAACTACGCAGACCTCCGCTGAATGTCCTCGATGTTGGTGTTCCTGAACTGGTTTCACAGACAGGGTACTGGCTGTCATCTGTCCGCTAACGATGGGTCGAGCGCTCCGATCAAGCTGGTCAGACTTCTAGCGACATACGCTCACATCTAGGGTCACACAAACGGCACTGGGCCTGCGGAGTTCCGCGATTTCGCCCGGGTTTCCGCTGCGCAGCGGTCGAAGCCGGGGAGCAGATGGAATGAGTCGTCCTTCACTCAGCTCGTGCTTGAATGACGGCTTATGCCTACCATTCTACGTAAATAAGCATCTCTAGAGGCGAAGGCCGAACCAATCATTTCGGACTAATCTGGCCGGTTTTACTATTCCCTTAGAGAAGGCTAGCCACACCCAAGTGTCCTTCACTGTTCAACGAGGCCGATCTCACCTATTGCTGTTTACAGCATCTAAATGTCCAGGCGTGTCTGAGTGCCACTTCATTTCTGTAGCGAATACCACATGGGCGTCGTAGAGTGTCGGAAACATACTCGACCTTATGCGGCCTATGGGGCACGCACAGGACACGACGGATTCTCGGATAGAATGTTGTCAAATACACTAAGCCTATACCCGCTTAGGTTAAATATAGCGGACACTTGAAGTTACATCGGTGATAGTACATCAACTAGCTTCATTCAGACCTCCAGGCATTCTCGTGTACTTTTCGAAGGATAAGTTCGTTAAGCTGATGTTGCCTCCCGACAAGTCAGTTTCGGTCAAGCGAGTCTGAATTTCGTTGAATTGGAATTCACTCAGATGAGAATGCGCAAGTACGCTAGCGAGTACGCTGATGAAGAGCAGCAACATTTTGGAGGCTCTCCTTCTCTCGACTCAGAAACCGGAAGAAATTGACCAACAATCACGTCATTAGCCCAGGCAAAAGTTAACATGTTGTCACTACTGAAGTACCTAGACTGGATTCAAGAACTTTCGGCATCTTTTGCACCGGGATTAGTTGCAACCGTGCTAGAACAATACTGCTCTTCAATGAATCAAAGATAATACCTGGAGTCGGATAGCCGGTGCCGGATGCATGCACATCGGAATTTTTTTCTGACGACAACTGAAAATTCATCCAATCCAATTCTTCTGCCGCTGAACGATCGCCATTACACGACCAACGCTAAGCTACAGTTACAGCCGACGAGTCTTTTTGGATGTTCGACACCGAAGGCATCGATGTAGCTTCGAAACTTGCTCTGTTGTATATAGACATAAACAGCCTAACCTCAAACCTAACCGCAGCAGTCTACCGGCTCGCGGCGACTAGCCGCCTAAGCTGGCTGGTTGTTTTCCTCAGCTGAGTGTTCAGTCATTCAATATTAACTCATATTATAGAGGTTTCATATCTCGTTTTTTCTCATTTTCTTAGTTAGCTCATCAAATATAACCTATGCTACGTCGAGAATCGTTTAACTCAGGAACGGACACGCTACGATGCGCTCTTGATTGCGACAACATCTGCTGACTGAGATTCATATTGCCCTTGACTTTTTGGAACAGTCCTTTTTGTTGCTTTACAGTATGCCGTGAACAATTTCTGTTAGCTACCCTTTCTTGTAGGTAGACATGGCCTTGATTTCGCAGGCCGCCATAGCCGCTGCTATGCCAGTTCCTCTGCGGAAGATTTGGTGATGATCTCACATTATCGACATATAAAAAAGACATGGGGTAAAAACGACGTTCCTAAGACGGCTGGCCTCCGACCTCTGAATACATTTCAACGGAGAATAAATTGTTAATGGCCCTTGAACTTTCGCGACGAGTTCATCGCTAAAAAATATCGCGACATCTTCTTCGTGACGGCCATTTAACTGAACTCAGAGGTTCAAAACACACCGCAATTATGAAATATCCCCTCGCTCCAGCCGAATATAGATACAAACAAATCAAATATAACAGCACAGCAGTTTAGTGTTAAGATTATGGCGCCGATCACTTATAAACTCTTAGAGTGAAGCAAAGTTTTCCAAAGTTTGTCTGTCGATCATCGATCATAGAAAAGCCAAGAGGCGCTCTTTATACAGAGTTCCACCCGTCAGTGTAATTGGCCGGTGGAGCCGGACGATTTCGTACATTCGCGTGAGTTTCGCTATCTAAGGAAATTACGTAGAGGCGCGATTTAGATCTCCGCAGGTTGCAGAGTTACATTTATGGCGTGACACTTCATGAATGGCAATGCAAAACCCATCTCGTAGAAGTTAAGCGTGTGAGTGGATGATGGTTAGGCCTGCAAGAGTTAATGGGGCTACATGAATATGGGCTTGTCCGCATGTCTATGTGCTTGGGAATACTCGGCCAAATAGATATGTTTTCCTTCGAATAGTCGATAGTTGACAAGCCGTCAAGCTAGCCCTGAGTCAGGGTCCATAAGCAGAATTTCTTAAGAACAATTAACCACAATGTTTCCTAATAACCGACCAAACGACGAGGGATCAAAGCTACACATGACGCTCGAGCGAATGTACTTAGAACAGGAATGGATAAGTAGAGTAAATCTTTATTTAAGAGGTGACATCTTCCCCAGCTTTCTTCTGACAAAATTAAAATGCATTCTGACGATGGCGAGGAGGTCAATAGAAGGCATAGAATAGCCCTCAGTATGGGCCTCTCTAGGAAGAGAAGTTCAATGGCCCCCCTCAGGAGTCGTCCAGACTCAAAAAAAGCCAATAAATGTACACAGAACCAGTTTTGAAGTGTTAGTACGAAAGCAGCCTGAACCCCCCCACAAATTTTAAGGCCGGGCCTACTTGTTAGAGTCGAAATTTTGATTGAGTCAATATCTATATTGGCTATAACAATAAATCATATTAGGGAAGACGAAGACGCGTATTCGCCTATAGGCACGTTTTGTATATTGGCCACCCGCGCGTACAGCATTTGAACAACTATGAATAACTCGATCAATTATAATTAAATGGCGCACTCGACCGTTATTAGTTTGCAGAACAAACCCTTAGCTGTCTCAAACCTACGAGTGGAGGGATAGGTTTTTACTGGAAGTTTCGCAAGTTGAATTTAGACTCGTAATCGACGGCGCATGAAAGCTAGGCCATATCGTTGTTCTTGCATAGCGAATAGCTTTATGATTCTGGATATCCGATTGGTACACCTAATCGCTGTGCCTTGCGTTCAGACAACAACAAAAGCCAAATGACATTTATCTATATTCGAACACAGAGGCGGCCTAGAACGAACAGTCGCCTGCGAATAGTCGTTTTATGGGGTGTGTTATTGATATCCAGACAAGGTCATCGCCTACGTTGTCGATGGAGCCAACGGCAGACAGCCGCCCTCAACGATATTATACGTCCCTAAGACATAGATGGAAGACAGTTGTATTCGTTTGGTTGTATTTGCCGCCTCCGTTCGGTACGATTTCCTAGGACAGACATCGTCACAGGTAGAATCAGACAAGGCGAGGAGCCTGTCGCTTCTGTAATTACAAGCGAGAACCATTGGTGCGTTGAGCACCAATACCTACTCCCGGATGGCCGCCCCATCTGGAACGCTGGGATAGGGTCAACAGTTCGACATGCCATGGCGCGAATTCGGGGACGAAGGGATTCGGACTATAACATGGCAGTAAACGCAACGGTTGCTGGGAATACGGTGGGACAGAACAAACAACAGCCGTGTGTCACTAGCGCAAACATGACAAGGATATAAGGGAAAGAAATGGCGAGAGAGATGATTCGCATTCGAAAGCGACTATGAGGAATAACATAGGAAGAAGTGGAGTAAGATCATTTGTGATTACGTTTCGCGCCAGCGAGAAAGTAAAACAAGAAGAAAAGGGATAGGGGAGAAATACGGATGAAGAATATGTCGTCAGAACGTTAAACAAGAAGCTAAGTAAAAACATATCCTGAGCTTATAACCCCTACACGCGCCGTTGAACTAGAATACAATGTGAGAGATGCTATAAGACTTTAAACAAAGAAAAGTTAGTAGAATGTTAGGTCTACAGCGAAATATTGACCGCGATCTTCTTTGTGTTCATAGAGGTACCAACGATTTATCAGCGATAATGGCATTTACTCTGGTTTAGTCTGCTGTTGTGAACAGGGAAAAGTTGAATTAAATACACACCTTTAAGGCCGTTTTATTTACTTTTCTAGACATATGATTATACACCTGTTTACCATTACAGTATTTGTCCTTTTGTACAAGCTAAATTGAATCAATAAAGCGGAGATTTTAAAATCGTCGTCCGATGAACTTTACACAAATTTTCGAGTCTTCTGAAGAGGTGAAGACTTTGGTCTTCTGTTTCCGTTTTGGTCGGATAGATCGATCAATCTCCAGAGATACGCGCGTGTACGGCTAAGGTGCGGTAGCTTTGTGGTTTGGCGTTGCACATTGGACACGCTCATGCGTACCAGAATCTCTTGTACGTAGTCCATTGATTTTTCTGGCTTAGCGTGACTGCTTTCATATTAGTGAACAACGCCATGTAATAATGAACAAAGTGTATGATCATGGTTGTATACCCGTCAGCATCGACTGCCGTCAACTGCCGTTAACACATGAGGTTTAGAATCACCTCTATTTGTCATTGGGATACTGAAATAGAAGGAACTGATTGAAGTCGTCAGTTTTTCTGAAATCCGTTTTGAACATAAAAATGCTAAC
>MNPL01014250.1:1335-11394 GCA_002081605.1 Tropilaelaps mercedesae | reverse complement strand
GAAGGGTTCACGGCATTTAGTTTCTATGTAGGGGAAGCGTTGAGTTATTTAGCGGCATCCATCACCCGTCGGCATCCATCACCGGTTTGTGCCATCCTGTATCGAGGTGGAAGTTCCTTCGGATATATCAAATACGTTGTATGACGATAGGTCCTTCTACCGAGTGTCGATCCTGACGAGCGCGTGTCCTGATTCCAATCGCTTTGGCGCTGCGTTTAACTTTGGTTGCATGCTCAAGGAGACCAGATCTGCTCTAGCATCACGGACGCAAACTATATTCGGACATGACGATTGTCGAAATAGTTTGCGGAAGACGTAACTTCCCCCGGGAGTTCCGTCTGCTATCAGAAGTCGCCCTTCCGTCGAGGGGCCCCCTTTCCTGCGCGATCCGAGATTGACGCAATTACGTGTCTTCTCTGCATACTTCCCGCCATGGCAGCTTCATTGACGAGCTGAACGTCCGGGTCCAGCTGGCGCATACGCAAGTATAGACCAACAATGGTGAGCAGAAGTGCGACCAACACAGCAACCGATAGGCCAGCAACGAATAGGAAGCCTGTCGTCGACACGCAGAGCTGATTCGAGTTCATCAGAACAACGGACCCTGGCCGATCGGAGCCAGTAACGCTGACCGAATGCACTCCGAGACTCGGCGTGGTCAGATGGTTGGCCGACTCTTCTGCCGCGTCCTCTGGGGCAATCACACGGATACCCCTCATCAGATGGGCGGTCTCCGAGAGTTCGTTGTCGCCGTTCGTCGGCCGGGTCTGCGACTGGGCCTCGTCCAGCTGATCGGTCTTTTCCCGTCGGAGTCTGGTGAGCACCGCGTCATCTGCGAGGGTCGCATTTGACACCCGTGCGCGGCGGCGTCGGAGGCTGGCCTTCTTCGCGGCAAGACACGTTTCCTCGTCGTGGGGGCATTCGTACTTGCAGATTTCGATGTTGCACTCGATGAACACCTCGAGCTTGTCCGGGAACTTGAACGCCTCGAGGTAGGCCCAGGCAATGGCCGACGCCCCGGTGTTGGCCGTATCGCGCGTTTTCTGCCAGGGGCCCATAAGCTTGGGTGTCAGGACGCAGCCGCGGTCGTCGCTCAGACGGATGGAGTTCGCGGCCGCGTCGCCGTCATGCGCCACGCAGTCCTTCACGTGGACGTCATAACCGTCGCCGTGTATGTACACGACGAGCGTCAGCGTCTCGCCGATCTTCACGAGGCCGTTGACGGGGTTGGCGTGAAACGGACCTTTACCCAGCTGGACGTCGAGGTAGGAGTCGATTGAATCGCCAGAGTACGTCACGGAGATGACGTCGAGGACGTCAACGGCTAACGAAGAGGAGACAGTTCGTGACACGACTGATCCCGATCCCGGACCAGCTTCAAATGCGCAGCGAAGTGCTCGCGCTGTGTCTATCGCCGACTGAATGGTGGACGCGGAAAAACAATGAAAAGCGGAATTCGTTTCAGTGTCTTGGCTCTCTATAGGATTTGATTGTGTTTAGAGTGGAACACTTTGCGAGACGTTGATTAGGGCATTGTCTGTGAGGAAAGCTTTCAATAGAATTGAGGAAAGGTAATAAGTTTGTTTGCCGAGATGCTTGACGGTCGGTTCGTTCCGACGCTGTCATAACCAAGATTTTTTCTGCTGGTAATTCGTTTTCGTTAAGTTGCTCACGACCAGCAGTGCACCGGAAAGCGACGAACACAAGCCGGGCCTGCGCGAAGTTTATCCTGATTTACATGAATCATTGACCTATTATTATTGCTGTCGACAACTGCTAGAAAAAAATCTATTTTCTCAACACCGTTCGATGGTAGAATAATGTAGTAAGACCATGCAAACGAAATGTCTGTAGATTCGAGCGTTTCTACGAAATATCAGACCAGACAGTTTGATTACCTGTATGCCAGGGGTGTGTTGTACAATAACCGTATTCTCGAAGTACGCCTCTCCGCTGCCCCCTTCAACAATCCGTGACCCACAGCGACCAGCCTGGAGAGAAAAACGCCGGCTCAGTTTTGACGTGTCCGGCAAGACCGTGGATTCAAGAGTTTCGTTTCTAACCGTTGACCCTGCACCGGAGATACCATCCGCTATCGAAGGGTCACCGTAACGGCATCGAGGATCCGAGTGGTGGCCTTTCGAGTAGATCATGCCTGGGATGAGGACAAAAAAACGCCGTGTTTGTGGCGTCGTACTATTGGTAAATGAATTTCTTCAGCGAATGTTAACAGAGGCACGTAACACTCGAAAAGACGTTATTATTAGAATGTAAAACAGAGACCAGAGAAAAATACAAGATATACACAAAAACAAAGCGTATCTCGGAATTTAGGCTTGCTTCACAACACCCGGGTCTAAAACGTACGTTGGTCCACAGAGAACTTGGCCCAATAAACCTATTCTGATCTTTAAGTATGAAGTAAACATGCTCGAAATCATCGAAAGCCCCAAAACGACATCTACATTTACTTAGTGCCTCAGAAAAATCTTTGATACCTACGCCCCTCGCATGGGAACTTACGGGACTTCCGAAAATTAATAATAACCGTTCGCCAGATAGCGTTGAAGAGATTAACAACAGAGATATGATGACTACTTTGGTTCTATCGTCGATATCTATTTTCGGAGCAACACTCACCGGAGAAAGGGTTGTCAAACGTCATCGTGACATCCATCACGTTTTTACCGCAGTTTACTCGCACGTCCACCAGATGGGCCACGCCAATGTCCTGAGCAATGGGCGACACACAGACCCGCAAACAACCATAGAACAGAGTTAGATATAGGGAAAACGCCTGACCGCTTATGAAGTCCTTCAGCTGTCGCCGCTCTCATTTGGCGTAGCGTTTTCGCAAAACGAAGTTGCGCTAAGATTGAATCGCATGCGATGGTGCAGCAGTGTTCCATGGATAGATGACAACTAACAGAGCGACAAATCAATTTCGAGTGGTGCTATGAGGAAAAGCGTTCGCCAGGTACCAGAATGGGCATGTGTTCCGATTTTGGTGTGGAAAATGTGCAGTCTATTAGGCACATAGGTTTTTCTATTTAGGCGAACGACGAAATCCTGCGCGACACGTTAGTTATGCACCAGTGAATGCTATGGTAAGCCTTGTTGTTACTAAATTAGAAGAATACGAGGCATGGGATCCAGGTACAATCGAGCCATGAACCGCAGCTGTCACAAATGCTCACTGAGATTCTATACCCTTCCTTAGAAATAGCCCAAGCAGGACCTGTGCCGCGGAGCGGAACAAATCTGTGTCAGTTCTTTCTTTGAGCGTCTGTAAAAATTGGGTATTTATATTCAAATAATGCTATTTTATTTATTATAATACGCCTCGTTTAACCTATTTGTAGCTGCATTTTGCCTTGTTTGAACGGGCCCACAGGGCCCGTGGCGCTCTGCGCACAGTAAGAGCAAAAAAAAACGTAAATCAACTGTCCCAAATCAATTTCACTACATTTGCATGGCTCTCCACCGACTTTGCACGCAGCTTGACTACCTGATCAGGGAGGTAGAGATCTTCATCGTCCTCGATTCCCGGTTTGTTGAGGCCAGGCCGAAGAGTGGCTTTCTGTTCATGTCGATGGGCCTGCTGCGCCAACGAGGACACGATCGCCACTGTACGATAGAATTCATTCAAAAATCATGAGTGACCTTCATCGGTCTATCTAACGCGAACAATCGCCAATAGTTAGTTCTTCGTCTCTCGGGGACGTTGGTCTCGTCGTTGTCTTAGATTTGTACCGGCACTCGGTAATTATTAGCAAACGGTAACGGTAATAAATAAAGTCTTGGGAGGCCCGTCCACCTAAGGCGAGCGCTTAAACGAAACCGATGGCTATTGAGGAACTCGTTTAGCTATATTGAATAAGCAACCAATTGGACAAAACGTAAATGATGAAAAATGACTGAATAATGACAGTTTTGCTGGCCGAATCTATTGTGCAGTGGTGCCGTTGTGGCGCGATACTTTGTGACGACGCGCGGTGGACGAGCAAATGAGTCGCGATAATGACGTTTTTTTCGACAAGTGAGGGCTCGATGGTCTACTGTGATGTTACGTGAATCTTTGTTGATGGGAATAATCGTAATATTCGTAAGCGTGATATACTAGAGTCGAAATCGACAATGAATATGTATTTCACATGAAACCAATGATTCACGGATGTCTGCCGGATACCTAGTTATCACACGGCAGTTTGCTTAATGAAATAACATGATTTCGATACCAACACAAACACACACACACACGCACGCACGCACGCGCACAGCTGTCAACTTTATTCAATTTGCAATGCATTAACTTTGCTACGTTTGTCAGCCAAAAGTCTTTTTTGTAGACGGCCAATTGTTTCGGGCTTTGCTTTAGGCATAACTGCAGCTTTCAAAACCGATTCACTGCAGACTTGGCGAAGCGTGCCGGGCCAGAGAAAATACCGTTTTTGAACAAAATCTATTTTCAAACAGTACCGTCGCACCACCACGCGTATACCGTTACGCTGTTGCTACCCGAAACCCGGCAAAAGGGATAAATTAACCGATAAGGCATTGTGGTCCAGGTGTGATGGAGTCCCAGAGAATGAATACAATTCCTCGGTATTTTAACGAAGCGGTCTGGACAAAAGCTTGCAAGCCATGGCCATCGACTTCGGCTGTCAACAGAGTATCTTTTTTAATGGGCCGATCAAAGTTGAGACCTTCGTGCTTCAATAGTGCTCATCAGACCCGGACCAGTCCGTGTTATTGCAGTACGTACGCGAACATTGATCAGACAGAACATAACGAAAAGGTCACTCGTCGTTCATCGAACCAGACAAACTAGATAAAACGCTGCTAGTCATCGACCAGTGCTTTGGAGAAGCTGTCACCGAGAGAAGCTCTAAAAAACAAACTGCCTCTGAAACTGTTCCCTGTTGGGACCCGCCACTGGAATAAAACCAATGTTGAGTAGGTCCCGTAAGAGCGAAGTACGATACAATTGTGTGCGCGATATTGACATTGTGGCTGGCGAATCAACTATGGAAACAATGTTTGTCAGTATACGTCGTGTATTTGAGGGCAATAGTGTCCTATGTGCGTGGCGCGCAGTTTAGGCGTCATAGAAGTCGCTTAAATTTGAGGAACTGCCCTACGGAATTTTACAAATACTTTTAATTTCTGTTGATAAATTACAGACTGGCTCTCAATACGGGTGTATGTGTGTCAAGCAACTACACGTAATGGAGGCAAACTATAAAAGAACCGCGACCGAAAATCATGAGCTAATAGATCAAAAACGAAAACTAAATAGTGACATCCTATCATTGTAACGGTATGAGAAAGCGTTGCACCGACATTGGTCTTTTCGAGAAAGTAGTGCGGGGTGGGGCCGTCGTCCATTGTTGCTCTGCTGCGATGCGCGTTTTAGACTCCCTCGACCTCGGATCACTGATCTGAGGTCGTCTTCCTGTGCCACGCTCGTTGGAACGAACTGCAAATAGAACATATATTACAAAAAGAGCAACGCTAAGGCAAATCAACTAGCCTACAAGTGGTTAAATTGCCCGAGGGCTAGACGAAGTGACGCTACTAAGAATGCATATGGCAGTGTTATAGGGGCGTCGGTCACGCGAACGTTTGTGTCTGGAAACGTTAGACGGTCTGGAAACGCCGGAAACGCCGTCTTGAGTCTACTGCAGGGAATTTCGAGGAGATTATACAGCGAGCGAGATAGATAGGTCGGAAGATAGGTCAGAGTACGAAAAAAAGTTGTTTAGGCGGACGAGTACGCCCGTTTTGTGCTTATTTTTCTGTTGTGATAGGAAGCAGAAGCTATACGAACACCCACGAAGACGATACATTTCATAGAAAATTCAGCAAGCGACATAACGAAAAAAATGCGCAGCTTATTGCAGGCAGCCCTTTCGGCCTACGGAGCGGCCTACGGAGTACTTCAACCGCACACCGAAAAACAGTGACTTAGCAGCATTGTTGCCGTCACTCAACTGTCCAGCCTAGACTACTCATGCCGCTTGACAAACGCCACTCACCTGCAGTGTTCCATATGTTAGAAGCAATAACAGAGTCGCGGGCAATTTGAAGGTCTTCATTTCGGCTTATGCGCGCCGTCGTCGCCGAAGACGTACCCAGATGCGCGGATAGGACCGCGGCCTTCACTTCGGCACGGCCTTACTGTTCATCTTGGAATAAATACAGTGAAAACGGGGCACGCGTTAGTGTGGAAATTTTATGAATTGGTGTCACGAAACAACTACGCAAGGGCCGAATGCCCCTCCTGAGGGGAACTACGTCTGCCCTTCTGCTTGGGGCATTTTACTAGATTCATTGTGCCGGGAGGCCGATAAATATTTTTGGCTTTACCGAAGACGGGGGTACAAACTGTGTTGACAGTCCATTAGTTCCCTAAAAATGCTTGTCGAATTTATTTGCACCATAAAACAATCTGTGTATTTTTTGGCAACTAATACATTGTTAGTGTTTTGGTGTTATGCAGAGATAGAGGGAACAGTTCAGAAGCTTGTAGAGGTCTTTGTTTTTATTTGATTTGGGGTACGTCGATCTTACAAAAGGATCTTGTCTACTGACATTACTGACGATCAAAAGCGATCTCTATCATGAACACTACTTTGTTTTCTGTCGATGTTTAGTGTTTTACGCGCGATGATAGGAAATGAGTCGTCCGCATTATTAAACAGTTTTTATTTTTCCTATTACAAGTCGCGAGCATAACTATGATGGAGTGCATTCAATGCCTAAGGAGGGCATAAACATACCTCGTGTTACAGTTTTCCATGATCAAGTGAATAGCTTCCGTTCTATGGCATTGTTCCTTATCGGTGACATACACGCGCTGATTACAATGCAGTCAGTCTACTAAGCGAGAGGCAGGACGCGAGTGAGAGACAGAGAAAAAACGAACAAAACTTAAACACTCAATTGGCCTGTTAACCCGTTGCAAAGCATTACGACGCTGCTTATCCGAAGCTCTGAGGGTGTTGCACGCACCGGCTGTACCCGGCATGGCAAATCTGCTTAGGGACGCGGATTATACCAGCGGTGTGTTGATCTTCTTACGCGGCAGCTTCGCCGGGTAACCAACCAACTGTCTTTCTTCGACCCGTGCGTTGCGCCGCACAGTGATTACAAAAGTGGCCCAGTCAGTCACTTGCCGTAGACCACAAACCTGCTCGGTAAACAATACGACAAAGCACAAGAAGGCGGCAAGAGCAACGAGAAGGGAGTGGGCCAGGGCAGAAGACACGCAAGCATAAAAATTTGTCTTCTTCGGCTGCAACCGTTTAACGACTCAGCATGGAGCCCGGCAATTACGTTGTTTCGTATCGGCGCTCAGCTCATAGCTGAGCTGCGCGCATAGACACGTTGCGATAACTACGCGACGAGCCCGCCGCGCCTTGGCGTTCGTATTCGAGCTGCTCCATAATTGCGAGTGAACGCAACTTCGTGAAGTAGCCATTGCGAGCCGTATGCACTAATTAGCTCAAGAGGAAGAAGGCTCGTAAATCGGAGAGATGGCTGGTGGGGGAACGGGCACTGGTCATGAAAACTGTCAATTACTCACTCCGGAGGTCATAAGCGACGCATGCGTCTAGTCATAATCCTTTCTAACGTGGTAATCAGTGATGCGAATGGTGAAGTGCGACCGGCCGTACCCTAACCAGAGGGAAGATCCAGCAAAGAAACGACACCCGCTCGGTACATGGTTATGTTTAGAATATCTTCCCGGCGAACGGGTGCCGTTCTGACTGTTAAGTTAACGACAATTGACAACTTAATTTGTACTACACTGCAGATGCTGTAGTGAGTAGAAGCTGTTGCTTGACTCAGTGGGGAGCAGTTGTTCTTCGTTTATTTCGCATGTTTATTGTTGTTGTTGGTTTTTCTTTTATTTATTTATTTTTTTTTTTGAACAAGACTAAGGATAGCACAAAATGATTCAGTTGTCTGTCAAACGAGCAACGAGGCTGGCGCTCGAACGAACGAAATTTGCCATCTAGCTGTTATTGTCATTCGGGACATTATTCAGACGATGTGAAATTGTGTGCATGAGGAGGCTTGTGCTTCATTATTTGTGCTTTTGCCGAACGGATCATTTTCAGGGTCTCTAACGGACGAACCAATGGGTTGTCTGTCGGGCGTAGGGCGCGCACATCCAACGATATTATCGTCACATGTAAATATTCGTGCTCTTAGCGTCTCGCAAAAAGTAGTCAATAAGCATCGCTTCGACTGGCTTCGATGTCGCCCGATTGCGCGGACAGTGTCCGCGCGTAATTCGCAACAGTTACGAAAGCGCATCGACGAATGAACTTGGATGCGTTTCTCGGCGTTTGTTGTACCTCAGGTTGTATTTAAATTACGGCGCGGTTAGGTTCTCCAACGATGTCCGATGGAGTGGAAGACACGTTTGACTGTCTATGCCTGGACAAATCTTGACGATGTTGCATTTTCTGGTCTTAACAACTGAGAGCATATGCGTTCATTTCTCGTCAATTATGATCATCATTATTAGTATTGAGTATTGAAATTTTTTAAGAGTCAATTAAGCTACATTGCATGGCTATGACATAAACTAAACATCGGTCTCGTAATGAATTTCAGACGCTGAATTGGTTATGGCATAGACGCATTGCAGGGCATCGTTTCGCTATTTTGATTAAATTTACACATAAAAACTGCCAAAGTCCGATGAAAAGTGACCACCATCGAAGATTTGGTAAGCATGAGCTGAACGATGTGACCTAAGGTGAGATGGGTTTGCTACTGCTGGAGGTACAGTTGATGTCAAAACAAGAGAACATGCATCTATTTCTGTATTGGATACGTCGCTTGTTCTAGGAACCGTTTACTAGCAGATGTCTGCACGTTGGCGGGTCTCTGACCGACAGAAGTTCCATTTTTGGAAAGAAATCCAAAATTTTATCGGTGCAGAAGTGTATCGCGAACGAAAATCGCTTAAAACTTGTATGAAGGTCATTGAAATGAAAACTCTCATGGAAATCTTATCGAAGCTCAGATCCGAGTGCGACAACCAACTACATCAAAACGCGTGTATAAAGTCAGTTGTGACGGAAACTTATGTATTTGCGTGAGACGAAGCAGAAGATGCGTTCACTGCCTTCACGGATAGAGGTCCCGCTGACTTCACGCTGAGTTAAAGGCCTTCTTGACAATGAAAAGATTTTTATTCGCGAGCAGCCACGACTCTAGGTATCTATTCAACCTAATTGCTCTCAATATATTATTATTATTATATTATTATCGTAATTAGCTAAACGCTTCAGCGGTATCCAATCCGGTCGTGTTTATAAGCAATAGAATTTCGTTCTTGATTTCTGTTCCACGACGATTTCAGCCCATCAGATTGAACGTCATGGACACTGTAGCCGCCAAACATATCATGGAACATTGTAGCATCGTCAAAACCAAGGTCCAAACTATTTCACGGGTTATTTTAATTTAAGATCCAAGCTCTAGGATCTCATTTGAGGGAAAATTTGGCCTATTAATAGTTACCTTAGTTTGATCTATAGCTGACATGATGCGAACTACCGAAAGTGGCGTGAAATAGGCCGGCAACTTTAACACGCGGCTCGATGTTACGCGACTGTAATAACACGCCTCTAATAAAGCTGTCAGGGATCAGCATTACCATTGTACGGACTATTTGAACTATTTCACTGGTACGTTCTTTCTATAGCGGATATCTCAATTTGCCTTGGGGGTTAGAGAAAGCGAGAAAGAGAGAAGTGGGGGAAGAGGTAAGAACAAAATGTAGACGAAAAAAAATCCATCACAGACGTCATAGATTCGTATTATTTGACCCTGTTGACAAGCATTTTATCAAGATGTCAGTCGAACGACTTAATTTTTTGTCCTGCTCGAGGGGTGGGTCACAACCAATGTCCCAGCTAGAATTGGCTTGCCAGGGCCAAGCTACGTCTACAAACGGATCCAAGTAACGTAGTACTAATGTAAATTGAAAATCCTATACAGTCAAAAGCGTGATACTATTTTACGGTAAAACAGTGC
>MNPL01014216.1:0-17512 GCA_002081605.1 Tropilaelaps mercedesae | reverse complement strand
GTAACCGCCTGTGGCTTTCGCTGGGATCATTAGGCCGCCGGTTCGGGCGGCTGACCGAACGCTGTTGAGGTGCAGCCGACGCTCGAGATAGGCGGCGGCGGCGGTGGCGGCGGCGGTGGCGGTGGCGGTGGCGGCGTGTTTAATTGCTGCAGCGTCTCTCTCTCTGTCTCTCGTTCGTGCTGTCGTCTTCATGAAGATCAAGATAGGCTGACGAGCAGGACCCGCCGCAAGACTTCGACGAGATATTCCTGTTGTTCGTGCGCCACGCCACTCACTCGTCGGTCGAATGTGAAATCAGCGGAGTGGGACGAGTTCTGATTCGCGTTCGCGTGATTGAGTCCGTTTCTATCTCTCGTTTGACTGATTTTCGCCGTGCGATTCGTTGATAACTGTGGTCTTTGGGTAGGCGAGCACCAGCCGCGCCCTCAGGATAGCGGAATCAGACGGAACGACACGAATCGGCTGAGCGACCCACGCGCTCCATCCGGCAAGAGGCCGCCGGCGACGCTCCCGACGAGCGTTCGGCAAGCTCCAGAACAATTCTGGAGCACCCGACAAGTCGTCGGATAGATTTGACTAACGGCGATTAATCGACGACGAAGTGAGGGGACGTCGAGAGAATTGGTCGCGTTCATCTGCTCTGTGTGTGTGTGTGTGTGTGTGTGTGTGTGTGTGTGCGTGCGTATGTGTGGATGAGTGAATGTGAGTGCATCGAGTTTCGAGCCCCATCGTTGCGGCCCCTTGACGACGAGGCAGCGCCCCCCGTGAGGCGATCACCTGTCCTGGGTTTCAGCCGATTCGTACATCGTTCCTAGCAGAAGCAAGCGACTGTCTAGAAACCGGCAGATACTCGACGTCTATGTCCGTGCGCCGGTTTCGGACGCGCCTCCTCCTCCTCCTCGGGAAGTTCTTCACCCCACTTCTGATTCCTGCCAAGGCAAAGACACAGAGCTTCTACCGCGACAAACGCCCGACCCAGGCTACGGTTCCATTCTAGCGGGAAGTAACCGACCTCCGTCTGCCTACGCGTCGCTGACACGCCGTTCAGGTGAGTAGCCAAAAAGACATCACACGTGCTCGCGTACGTGAATCGCGTTCGTCTTTTCCACGAGCGCGACTTGCAGCGTTCGGCCGGAACGAGCCTCCACTGGTGCCTGTGTGTCGACCTGTTTCAGCCTGTCGATCCGTTACACTCAAAGACGTTATTGTTAGCGCGCATCGTGTCGGCGCGCGTGCCAAACGCGGCAATCGAATAGCGTCGGATGCCGTCAGACTTCAACACCGGTCGCTGTGTGCGTTCAAGCTTCTTCTATGCACCGAGTCAGGCGTTCTCGTTGCGTTCTCGTGTGCGGCGTTGAAGCCGGTCGGTGCATCGGCCGGTCGCTGCTGGGCGGTCACGAGAGCGACAAAAATGAAACGACAATTGTTATTATTAGTTTCTGTGGTCACGGGTCGGTTACCGTCGTGCGTCCGCGGTACCGGCGACGACTTCCGCGCCCGAGCCGGCTCGGGCATTCTGCCCTCGTTTGACGATTTGTCGTTTTGTCAGCTGACGTCTCTATTCGAAGCTGTTCGAACGCGAACGGCGTGAAGGCCTGTTGGTCACCTATTGACGAGTGGACCGCGACGCTGGGCCTGGTGTTTAGGACCTGAGGGGGTCGTGGCCAGCTTTGCAGAGCCACGAATCTTTCACAGGCCACTGAACGCCAGAGTTGGAGAAGCACGGCATGTGTGTGTGTGTGTGTGTGTGTGTATATATATGTATATATCACCACACTAGGAGGCTATGGCGTCTGTTTATCGAGTGAATGGCCGGGTAACGGATGAAGAGTCGCTCAAAAGGCAGCCACTAAGATGAAAAGGCGACCGACCTATCGTAGGCCTGATGTTGGCCCGTTCTAGGGGAGGTTGGGAAAAGTCGAATGGGTCATTTGTTGATAAGGCTCTGCCCGTCAACGAAGGCCCGTGGTGAAGATTCAATGGCAGGCCTGGCTTGACAGGGCTCGATGGCCTAATGTGACTCGGAAAAAGGTGCGTCGACAAAATGACGGTGCATCAGCGACAATGGAAAAACGCTCGGGCAAACATTTTGCGAGGAGGCCGAAAAGCGGGGGGTGGTTAAGTAAAGTGATTGATACAGTTTATCCGAGTGGCCAATCGTTGGATGATCAGCTAGATCTGTGTAACTGATACAAGTTACAAAACATTACAACAAATCGACTAATTGTAGGGTAAAAGAAATGAGCAGGGCAAGTTCCCAGGCGGTCTTCAGTGATAAGCATCCCAAAGAACTTGGGCCCTGGAATATACCCCGGGTCCCGAGTCCCGATTTCTGAAACATGTGTGGCTTCACATGTTTGTATTTTGGGCTATGTTATGTGCGAGTGGGACGGAGGTGACTGCTGCATGCGGTTTTCGTAATGGGGAATGTACTATGGAAACTAGCTGTACCTATGTGGCACTTGCGTGGAATCTTTGAAGTACATCTGTGGTACCATTGTGGTTCTTTAGGCTATTTTTGGGGCTACTTTGTGCTACACCTATGCTATCGGTTAGGTTCGCTGTCAAACCGTTGTGGAACGCTTCGGTATTGTTCTGATGTTCCCTAAAAATACGTTTTGACACAGGAGTATCGAAAACTCGTGCGTCGACCCCGAACATCTTCCGAAACACCTGGGCGGCGGGACCCCATAGGGCAGTTTCTCTCGATGGCCCTCGGGGCAGGTTCGCGGGTCTTAGAAGCTCTGTACGCCGAAAACCTTCCGGGAATAAGATTCTCTCTGTGTACCTTACAGTGGATCCCCACCATAACGAATTTTATCATTTTTTTATAAACTTCGTAAAGCGGCTTGCAAGGCAATCGTCGAGGTGGACCAACACTGAGTTCTAAAGGCGGACACCACTTTGGCCCGTCCTAAAGCCGCGTAAGTTTGAACTAACGGACAGTTCAGCGCACGTAGACCCAACCGTTGGCGCCACTTCGAGCGTTGGCTTCGTACGAACGTGTTTCGCCGTGGGGAACCGATAGATCTCCCGACATTCAGCCGAACCGAGATTTCACTTAACGTACACAAAAACAAATGCTCGTGTACCCAGACGTGACATGGTAGCGAGCGGGTTGATTTGCAGTAAACAAAACATGACAAAGTCGAGCAGATCGACAACATCGCCTCCTTCCGAGAACAGCTCAGAGCAAAAAGGTGCCTACGTGACAGCTGGCAGCTGTCAACTAACTCCAAGTCCCGATAACCAACTGTTGAAAAAGCCATGCTCCTCGGCGTTCATTACACTGTGACCAGAGTTAGCTGTACTCTACGTGGCCAGACAAAAAACGCTCCCCTGATGCGTCGTTGATGCGTGAGTGTCGTGAGTTGATGCCCGCCTAGTTACTATGCCTATTGACCTGGTGCTCCAAGATGGAAAGCTGGATAGAAAACGTCGCGTTCTCATTGCGACAGTCATCTCCGTGGTGAATTTAGCGCGCTTTTTTCTTGACCGAGGTGAGGTTCCGGTGACTACGCTCTTGGCCCATTAGACGACGATTTGAATTAAAGGCTTACAATGAGTATGACACAAGTTTTAATGATGTTGGCAGGCGTTCAGTGTGTGACTCGTCTTACCCAGGCAAACAGCTCTTCGCGAAGGCGCGGTACGCATGAGCGTTTCTTGGTCGCAAACAAAAATGATGTCCGGCCAATTTTCCCAGCAAAATACGCTAGCCAATGGCGTCCAGTGGGAAGCTCAGGGAGACCGGCACGCCACAGAAACGTTAACAGGTACATGCGTTAACCAGGCCCTCACGCGTACCTCGGCCCCGCAGGCGGACGTCGGGCAAGCACTTCAGCTGGGCCTCGTTATGCTGGACGGCGATTTGGGCCTGTTGAAGGAACAGGCCCTGTGGGGCTCTGCCATACAGTCCCGTGATGGTAACCGTAAGACCAAGACAGGCCAAGGGTGGCAGGTAAGGACGCGACGCGCACGAGACCGAGATTGCAAACTAGGCAGCGATTACGTGCAAACAACCTGATCTATTTCAACGGCAATTCCCGTAGCGTTTCATGGCTTGAGTTGACGACACCGAGATGACCATTAATTCATATCCGTTAAGCGTCTGTGCGTGTGTAATGGCGAGTACGCCGGCCCCGTGCTATCCGTCGTCCCTACAGTTCGCCGCGACGATGTTGTGTACATAACCTGAATTTCTAGGGCGCTTAATGAGGTTTGGAGGGAGAATGTGTGTTGACGACGACCTAGCAAGGCACGCTAGCATCGCGTGGCTGCTCGAGAAGGCCAGAGATGATAGTGGTGTGCGCTTTGCGCGAATGGAAATTCAGATAAGGGGATGGGTCCGCACGACGATTAGCGAGATTTTGCTCTGGTAGACGTGCTTTAGCAAGCAGGAAAGAGACGAAGTAATGGGCAGAAGATACTTGATAAAGAAAATAGGCTACCGCCAAACGTGTAGGTAGTTTCGTCTTAGTTTTGTCGCAGAAAGATCGGAGTGGGGTTGAAACGGATTCTGTAGAGACCTTTTCGTCTTTTCAGAATCCTTTTTCACGGGGGAACCGGGGTCGATATCATAAACACAATTGCAGCAACAACCCCCATAAAAAAAAAATTGCAGCGACAGTGCAGGGTGAAATCAAAGCCGGCGTTTTGGCATCAGCTGAAAAAAATTCACTCATTTGGTTGTCACTTACGGCGGATTTGTCACCATGACGACGATAGCGCGACCAAACCATGGCGGTGGACTTTAAAAGTAAATTGTTCAACGAAGCTCCACACAGTAAACTCAGAACGACTTTGTCCTATCCTTATAGCCAACTATCCAGACCACTGCCGCGCCACGGGGTCGACTCCGTCGCAAGGAATGTTTCCTGTACTAAAAGCGTTTGTACGGTGCTCTGCGAAGCCGCTTATCTCAGCAGCGTGATGGGGCTAAGGCCTCGCCAGACGCAAGCAACTACGACAATTACGTGGCCTGTCAACAGGAAAGACCGAGACGGCTCATTGTGGGATCGCTCAGCGTGAGTCTACGTGATGAGGTGCGTCCCTCGGTCTTCGTGCGGAGGTTCGTAATTGTTTGTCCAGTCAGATTGCCGTCGGCGACGACCTCGGGACGCCGCCGAAATTTCGTTCGCCGCTTTTTCGTCTTGAGGTTGCCTATAGATCGACTACGTCTCCATATACCGTCCGTAGAAAGCGCTAGATGGAACAATTTTTGAGTGTTTATTTTTTCGAAATGAACGCCCATTTACGTTTAAAAAAAGGACTAACTTTTTTCCTATTTATTGTACGGCACCCATATCTACCCATAAAGTCTATGTGGATCTTTTAGCAGCTTTGCGCGGGTCTACACAATTTATCGATAGGGTGCTGCAACCTTGGACCAGATCGGTTATCTGGTAACCAAGATTTGGCCGTTTTAGTCGGAACAAAGCCCGCAGCGGACAGATCCGACAAGCAATTCTCCAGGACAGAAACTTTTTCATTATAAAATCCCTACTTTAACTTCTACATTGAAGTATCGCACTTCCAGCGTCAATATAGAAACCAAAGTAGGGTTTTCTGCTGTGAAATCCCTATTTCGACTTTTACATTCACGTATCGCACCTTCAGCGTCAATATAGAATTGTTTAAAAGATTGCCACGAAGTCGGAAAACTTGAGCAAATACGCTGGCCAATAACCAGATCGTGTTTCTACGGTTGAGTTCTACGGCAGTCACCCGTCACCATCCGGTCGTTAAGGAATTGACGTTCCTTTTCCATCGAAAATGGCTTCCAGAGATCGATCTTAGAGGAAGGGGAAAATAGAAGAAGTTGAGTTGCGCCCATCGAGTGGAGAAAGAACTCTTTTGACAAATGGTTGATTATCTATACAGAGGTCCTATAATCGCGCCATAGGGATGGCTGTGTCCGTCTCCACGGACGAGCGGGCTGATGCAGTCCAATAGCGTTCAACAGACGGGAGATGGATCAACGTATTTACTCTCATAAAACATGAAGACAGCGTCATTTCGAAGAAAAAACGTTAGCTATGGTAACAGCGGAAATGAAAGCAAACGTTCGACAGGGTATTTTCAAATATTTGTTCACTTTCTGTAGCCGTCGGTGGTATTCTTGTCAAGCTTGTGCCGCCTTTCGGTGTATGTTTGTTCGTTTGTGGGTGCATCGAAGAGTGAAAGTTATTTGGGAATGGAGGAATATATATAAGACGATTGCACACTACTAAGGCTTACATATACCATGGAATCAATCCCACGTCGTCAGGCTAAACAATTTGTCATTGCTGGGACGATGCGTTTGACAATGGTCGCTCACCTCGGCAAGGGCCAACAATGGTTAATGAGTGTCTTTGATTCACTGACAAGGAGGATTTGTTTCACAAAACGAAAGACACTTCTGCTAAATTCATACTTATACAGATGCTTGGCTGAAACCCGATCCAAAATTCTGCATAATTTCTTCTGCCATTTGTATGGTCGACTTGATTTCAAGGAAGCTCAATAGCCATTATGTCGAGTGTGTACACAGCTTCCCGTAATAATAAAAATAGCATTAATATTGCTCTCACACATATAATAATAATGAACTCTATTTTAAAAGTTACGGCATTGTCTGTTAATAAATAGTAATTACATATATATATATGCATTTTATTCGCCATCTGGCTAAACAAACTTCTTTATATCAAGGGCGCATGTTTCCTGAAAGCATGCGCAGCAGGCATTATTATTATTATTATTATTATTATGTATCGGATCGTATATTCTGCTGTTCATATGCTTTTGTTGTCATTGTTACGAGGTAATCAATAGATAGATTCAAATGCATTCCATGGCCTTGGTGTTAACGCCGTCTCGCCCAACCAAGCGTTCCTCCCAAACAGGAACTTCCCACCCGCACTCTGTTCAGCAGTAGGAGATTCTTGCATTGCCAGCACGAAAAGGGTCTGCGTCTGACAGGCATAACAGTACAAGACGAGTGAAACAGAAAGAAACATCCTATTGGCGAAGTCGCCGGCGAATAGCACGAAGTTAGGTCGGCTTTCTGCTTGACCCAAGCATCACTCGAGCTTCCAGGTCATCAGCGACTGGAAGGTCTACGCCAGGCTGGGCAGGAAATTCTGGACCGACTTTCGATGCATGCGAAGCAGTTTATTCGCCCTTGCCGATGTTAAGCTATTATGAAAGAAGCCCATTACCTATTTTTCTGGGTTTATGTGCGTTTTCTGTCGGATTTGGATTCCTACCAAGGTGCCCACGCCGAGAACATGTTTGTTGTTTACGATGTTACCGCATTTTTTACGTCATGGTTGCGACTTCTTCGTGCCACCTCGAAGAGCTGAAATGCCGAGGTAGAGATCTGTCAGCCTGAAACGCCTACTTTCTTTGCGATTTTCGTAGATGCCAATAAAAGAAGCAAGCACAAATACTCGCCGAACAAGGCGCTATGGCAACAGGAGCCCGACGCGTCTCAAGGAGAACTTATGAGTATTTTAGTTTGCTCAAAGTTGTTTGCCCGAATTTGCTGACATGAGAAGGTCACTTACGTACACCGCCGTTCCATAGGTGCAAGCAACGCCAGTTTATCACAAAAGCTGTGGCAGCTACCACCAAGTCCGAGGATTTTACAGGACGTGCCGAAGGGCAGCACGTTCGCTGGCGTTTTTCTCCGAAAGTCACTCCACAACGCACGTGCACTGTCGAACGACACAAAGAACTAACCCCGTTTAATATCGGTTGCCCACTGAGTTGACAAGAAGTCTGGTTCTCTTCAGGGCATTGTTTGAGGCCATTTCTTTTCACGGCCGGCTAGTGCTTACGCGTAGACTCGGCCTCACCGCAGACTCCTCGCCGATCTATTTATCTTCAGGTTTTGACTAAGCATTCGTTGCTCAACTAGATCAGTATCGATGTATGTGTTCGTGCTATTCGAGGCCTTCATGATTCTGCGTTATTGCAACCGGGTGGACCATCCACCTCGAGACGTGCAAGCAAATGTTGTGCCTAATGGGTAATGCTTTCTTTCCGCTGATCGCCGCGGAGCACCGATGACTCCGAACGAGACGAGAACGAACGAAAATCGAGTGATAAGGGGAACACCACATTACAGCTAATGCCGGTGTTAGAAACGTTGGCAATGGTCCGCAATGGAATCAACGCGATGGCTTTCGGGGTCCATTGCTTCGACCAGGGGCACACTGTTGTAGCTTTTGCGCCGACTGGAGCTCGGGTACCGTCTGGTCCGCCGTGTCCAACAGCGTTTGTCCTTGCTTCAATAGCAAGCTCTCGAAACGTCTGAACTACTCTCGCAGCCTTGGCCTGCTCATCTACTTGCAAGCTTTGCACAATAGTGTAGCTGTTAATAACAGGATCGAGCTCGGCTGTCGTTTATTCTCTTCTCGTTCGAGCTTCTGTGATTTTGGCAGGACAGCAGTCGGCCTCGATTCTCTAAAGGAAGCTCTCGATAATGACTTGGTGGCATATGAGGTGAGCGGCATCTATACAGCCATCAACAAGTTATCTGTTATGTTATAGTAGCTTATTAAATCATCCTTTTCAATAATAATAATAATGGGTAATAAAAAATTTTGTACTCTACTTGGTCACCCGCGTTTCAGTTCAAAACACTAAAAGAGAACGAGAAATTACGCTGGGGCTGCATCTACAAGTGATTCTAGAAGATCAAGATTGCTATAACTAATCTTTAAAAAAAAAAACATTCTTAACTCTGCGGCGCAGGACCGTGCCAAGTAGTCACCTTTCCCAATAACCTCAACCTTCCCAATGACATGTTAATTAGACTCATACACTCTATCACCTGTTATTGGGGAGCGTCCGTATGTACGCGTACAGACACAACGCGCGTATAGGCACTTCAACAGCACTCGTGCGTTAGTTGATGTGGCTGTTCCGTTACTCTTCTCAATTTTGTTGCTAATTTCATCGTACGTCGAAGCTACGCTATCGCTTCTATCTCGCTATTTATCGTTTCTGGAATTGGATCGCGATATCGCACTTCATTAAACATCAGCACGGCTGTCTCTCGCATTGGCCAACTTCTGCTTCAGTCCTTCGGAGTTCTTCGGCAGACGAGTATCGCTTTGGATGCATGTGTGCATCATCGAATGCGTGCTCACCTTGATAGAGGATGACAGAGAATATTGCCGAAGAAGACTATCCGAAAGGGCTTCAATATTAGCCGTTTGTCGGAGATGAGCTGTTTTGTCTCAGCACCAACGGATAACGTCAATGCTACGTTGTCGGCAACCATCAATTTGTTGTCGTTGTGGCTGCTGTCGTTTATGCAGTTATTATTATTACTGTTTTGTTAGCACAATAATGTGCACGTTGTTGCTAGGGCTTTTTGTTGAGTTCTCGTTAGGGTGAGTCACTGTTCTTCTAACCGTGCCTACATCGATATCGTTCTCGGGTTTTGTATGAGAAGGCCGAAGTGCGATTTCGTGCAGATGCATTCGAAAGTGGCTTTGAATAGATGCATTATACGTGCCGCCACACTAGGACGTGTCTAGCAAGGCCTCCTACGCAGAAAACGACAGAAAGAGCTCGATTCAAGAGTGCAACCGACTCTGGGGTTTGAATTTATGATCTTTTAAATGCACTCGAGCAGAAGCAGTCAGCGGTCCGCTTCTATCACCTTGTGCAGTTCGGAAACAAGTGCAGCCGATATATTCGTTTGTTTATCCGTTCTATTCCTAGTTTTTGACGTCGTTCGAATCTGAGCCCTGTATTTTTCTGACAACAAAGCTCGCTGTTTGTTATTATTGTTTTGCGATGCATTATTTTTGTGACAGCAATAATAAATATTACAACGGCACCCTCTCAGCCGCCCTATTTACTAACGAGCACATTTTCGGAGATATTGTGGTTTTTGTTGGTATATGATGATTGCGTGACCATCTGTATTTACCCGTGATAAACGCATGCTCGAGCCCATCCCTCGATAACATTAAGATCGGCAGGTAAATAAAAATGTAGAATGTAATTCACTGACAACAGAGTAGCGAGAAACTGCGCTGTGCTTTCTGCCATTGTCGAGCTGACACAGTGGATAAAAAATCTGGGGGATATCCAAAATCAGACGGACAATCACACATTCACATATTCTACGCATATCAATTGCGATATTATTCAGAGTAGCTCATTCTTTTCCGCTTATGACTACGCTTGCACTCGTCTATTTCCATATTCCGCTTCATCGTCGTTTTCTCTGTCGTTGGCGATGATATCATCGAAGCTGAGCAGGTGTCAAACAACCGAGGGCTCCGCCCTTTTTCGGAGCACAAGTGGTCGATGTATTACATTTCGGGCCGGCTCCATTCCATTGCAACGCCGGTAATATCGTGAAGCTCTCCAGATTACCGTACTTTCTCGGCGTATTTCTTTTGTACGGAAACAACCCCGTCAGGCCAAACCGATGACTGTTTCTGCAAACGGACGATCGGCCTCCCCGTAGCCTCCTGCGGGCTAGAATCTTGTCGGTTGCACTGACGAAGCTGTCGAAACGCTGCTGCCGTCGTTGATGTTTGCGCAGACGGCGAACGGTGGAAACAGTATCGACAGCACCAAAAGAGAGAAGACCCCGCCGAGCAGAGGCGATCTTCAGGAAAGACGGGTCTTCGGCGGGTACTCGCCCCTGTCTGCATTTTCCTTTTCTTTCTCCCTGATCGAAGAAGAGTGAACGAGAATATCTGTGTGTCGGGGCGCCGTCTCGCCATTCAACCATTGCTTTGGGGTCGCTTTGGGGCTCCAGAGCAGTTTTGTATCCTGTTGATATTGCAGGCTTTTGGGGGGGGCCGGGGGAGACAGAAGAGCCAAAGTCCAGCAGACGACCGACAGAAATGCGGGTCTTCTGCGCGCTGCGGAAGTCGAGACGCGGGACCTAGCAGGATTTCGCATACGTTGCCAGAGGCTGGGTCTGCTTTCAGGGATTTTCTGGTGTGCGTCCACTCGTTCTCGTACGCAGACCCGCCATGGTCGTTCCGCGCCTGGTTGCTGTCGTTCTGGCATTGATCGTACTGAAAATGACGACAAGGGAAATGGGTTCGAAAATTGACGATGGCGCAGCGGCAAAGTGACTCGCTCCGGCATCTCGGCTCCGTCGGTCGGTGCTTTAGAGTGTCGGATCGTGAAAGGACGATATGTTAGACGACATGCGATGTCGTCTGGCGTTGGATAACTGCCCATTAGTCACTCGGAAAGGGGCACACTTCCGAATTACGTTGGATTGACGACGTCAAGGGACGACGGGTAACGGGAGAGGGGTAAGAGAGTGAAATGTTCTTGTCTCTCGATGAAATGACATTAATTCTTAATTCGTGTTATTGTTGTTGTTGAAATACGGTCGGTACCGACTAATATTTTATGATTATTTGTTAAAAGCGAACCAGCTGTTCTATTGGCAAGCAATTATATGGTATTTATTATTATTGTTTTTCAAAGCGAAAATTCCACTCATTAATGACTTTTCCTAACTGTATGCAGCGTTTTCTATGTCTCCAAATAAGTATTTCCTCGCGGGATAAACCTCGTAGTTTCCCCGTTTCTCAACCTAGAATGTTGCTACTTAAACCTTCCAGCTGAATGTAGGTAATCAATACTCGTGTTTCTTCCCTCATCTACTCGTTTCATCGGCGACGCTCACGCACATTAGCCTGCACTGTTTACCGGAAGAAAAGATGCAACAAGACGCTCTTTTCCTGCCATTTCTGGTGCTATTTTGCGTGTGGCATAATACTTTTACGGCTAGAATCAGTACACGTCTTGACGTTCACCAGACCGATAGCAAGCCCGCCAACAGACATTTTTGATCTAAACGGTTTGTTTTTAAACGTTAAAGTCATCTGTCAGCACTACCTACATATGCATTTGGAAGTTTTATGGTGTCATCCACTGTACAGATATGGCATTCGAAGAGTGCGTTCCGAACGGAGTGCGAATGGCAACGGTAGAAAAATAAGCGTTGGTAAAACGTTCTACTCATATTATATTTATTATCAAAATATTCGTGACTTGTGAAGCGATAAATTGCCGAGGGAAGACTATTATACGAAACACGTGTAGTTCCCGAGGTCTGTATTAAGTTAACTTAGTTTTTTGCTCAGAGTGACCGTTTACGGTGTCATTAGCCGCACCTGGCATCTTATTTTCTCCACCAGGTTCAACGAGGTTGCTCCAAGGTGACCGAGGCGGATCCCTGCTCAGTACCCGAAACTTAGCGTTGTATAGCTTCGTCTAGTCAGCTTAGCCTTAGTATTCGATGAATGCGTCTATCAACGAGGCTGCTGCAAGTAATCCTATGAAAAAAACTGTCGCAGATGTCCCGTATTCGTAAAGTTTAATTATTTAGATCAGTGACTTGCGATGCCTCTTCAGGGCATCGGAGCAAATTGGCTTAAGAATTCGGCGTTTATCGCGACATAATCCATCGTAAGGATAGGTCTTGCGAGTCATCTCTACGTGAACGTGTACGATGTAAGTGTGGCGGATCCGTTCAGAACATATATTCGTATTCGGAACCTGTGACCCAGTCTGATCGGCACGCACGTTCTGGCCTTCCTGATACTACTACCTAATATACTTATCGCTGCAATGCGTTCGGTAACAGCCATTTTCGAATTTACTGTCGACTGCCAATCTGAGGGGATAGATTGATCTGAACTTCGAGTTTGAAGGCTGACCCACGCGCTTCCTCTCCCACGTGGCTGATATTGTTAAGTACTAATACACCTTCAATATGCCTATAATATGCCTGGTTAAATTGGCAGCAATACGTTCGTTAACGAGATGAAGCAATGCAAACGTTACGTCAGAATATAAGACCGACCTGGAGACAAGTGCGATGCAATTTTCTGCACTTTTGTATGCCAGCTAGCCCGGGATGGGCGTTTTATGCAGATTTTACCACGGTAGGCCTCATGCTCGTTCGGGGGTGATAGCTGCGGTAAAAACTCGGCTTCTCGGCATTGTCTTCTTTGGTCGACGCCTCCTCTGCCTTCGATTTCCTTGTGTATTTATTCAACAACAGCTTCCGCAGGAGGAGACTGAAGCGATTAGATCGTTACTCTCTGATCAGGGAAGTTGACTTTGTATACCTTGAAAACGACACTTAGGAAGCGCCACAGTCTTGGCCAAACACGTAGTGCCCATGAATGCCGGCTGCTCGATTTTCACTAAGTTTAATTCTCAAGTTTTATAAAACGCTTGTGAATTTTCTGTCATATTATAGTCAACTTTGTGTTACCCTGAAGCTGGCCTTTCGTAAGCCCGTGGGGTGTGTGCAAACCGAAAATTTTTTTGTAATATAACGGAAACATCCTACCTTCGCAGGCGAACTCTTTGAGGTCGTACAGGACCCCAAGGTCATTGCTGTAGTCGTTCTTCGTCCTAGCAAAGAAAAACGTGATGTCGAATATTTTTTTCCAACGTCTCACTGTCGGAAGCCTTTTGGGTTGCCTTGAAGAATCGAGTTTGCTGAATTCGTCCCTTATTAATGGTTACCATCCGTCGTATCGACGATACTTATGGCTTCGTCACGTGGAACGCCACGCTTACCCGTGCGTGTACAATTGTTGTTGTAACTTGAAATACTCGTCCCAGGTTTTCGATGTCGAAGCTCCACTCATCTTCCGTACAAACTGGGGCGCAAATGTTTCTCTATCCATATGCGCTCAAATATATCTATCGCTCCTCCGTGGAATGATTTAGGTAGGTAAATATATATCGTAGATTGATGCATTTCGTCGATTACGCCGCAAACTGTCTGAGCTACTGAAAATGCGTGTTTATATAAAATATTTCCCATTGAACCTTCAATATTGCTTAGCTTCTTATCTGCGTCGCTATAGTCCGAATGTTCTAGATTACCTCACAAAATAAACCTCATAAAAATGCATCAATCTTATGTTAAATACTTTTTCGCGGTGCTTTATTGATATAAACGGTAAACATAATCGTGTGGCAAATTCACCGTTTGTCAGTGCAATCAACGCTTGCGGATGACAGTAGTGAACACCCTTTCTCACATCGCGAGCTTTCATGGGGCGAATTATGACATCAAGAGGAAATCGATATTGTAGCGATTCGTAGGTCGTAAACTGATGGATGTGTAAGCGTTTTTATGGATACGTTTTTTTTAGTCGAATCTACAGAGCTATTGTTAGCTTTTGTCTTGAAAAGAATAGTACCCTAAGACGCATTTGCTTGAAGAATATTCCACATTCGGAAACACTATCGGGAGTGGCGTGTTGGTCTTTACAGACGGACTTTAGTCAGCCTTTTGTGCTGAGCTTCAAAGGAAGCACCGATGTATTTTGTGCGCTCTGTCGCTCTTGATGCGGCCTCTCAAGCGGGTTCATGATAGTTGCTTTTCCCAGGTCTTCCCCATGAGAAGGCCAAACTCGAATGAATAATGTTCTCGAAATTGGAACCACATCATTGAGAACGATACCTCCTAAAGCAAGCGACGTTTCCACATAAAATGCCGTCAAGGAACAGTCGACTTGGAAAAACGCATCGAATCTCAGCCAAGCATCGTAGAGATGCATACAAATAAGTAACCCTCATTCCCACAGCCATATCCATCAAAGGCGGTAGGCCAAATGCTCTATAGTTCCTTTATATGTCTTCTTCCCTCCGCTCTTAAAGTCAGTGCTGTTCCTTGCCGTACGTAACTTCATTGTTAGTGCTTAGTATCTTTAAATAAGGGCCAATTCAACGATGAGCTGCTGCTCCCGAAAAGTTAGCAGCGCCAATTCGGCGCACATGCAACCAAGCAGTGTCGAAACGGTGCTGGAACCGGTGTCGCTAGAAGGTTTATCCGAGGCTTCGACGTAGATACTTATTGGCGGAACGGAGCGCGAGCGCGAACAACCAGCGGGAAGCTATTTCGGGCCACCAAAGGACGGGAGCCTGGACGCCCTTCAAAGGCCCGGCGTTGGCTGCCCCTTGACAAAGCGGCGCGGAAATGGGAAGACAAGGACGTTGCCGGGGAAGGGGGAGCGTGTAATGCATATGTGCAGCCAACTTAGGCGTACCCAGATGGGAAGTGTTTTTCCTTTCACGCCCCCTTAACCAAGTCGATATAGAATTAGCGCGGACAATAGCTCCCTTCGAATCTTGCGGCAGAATTGTCTTGCGGCCATGAGTCGCATGCACCAAAAAAGTTTAAGTGTACTTCATTTTCTGCAGCTAAATAACATACTAAGTCCACCAAAAGGTCCCGTCCACAAGAAAAAGTCTTGTCGCTTTTTCCCAAAACGTAGCCATCATCTTTTGCATTTAGAGGAGCCAATAGATTTTTAATACGAATTCGATTTACGTAAATATAGAGCGATTCACTGCCTATTTACATATGGGCCATGTTTGGTAATTCTTTCTCGAGCTTTCTCGTCACTTTGAAGATAGACTTTCAAAACGTTCCCTGTCAGTAACCTTGAAGTCGTCCATTTAGTAGAT
The DNA here is from genome assembly GCA_002081605.1 of Tropilaelaps mercedesae. Lineage (NCBI taxonomy): Eukaryota > Metazoa > Arthropoda > Arachnida > Mesostigmata > Laelapidae > Tropilaelaps > Tropilaelaps mercedesae. Next base: position 2,032 of record MNPL01014216.1, on the reverse strand, counting down.
ATAAAACTTGCTCGAGTAAACATTTCGATTGGTTAAAAAGCCACAACAACATACTCAGGATTACCATTTTCGGCGGACGGTAATTTACCGCGCCAGATGGTTTACCGCGGGGTGGATTTGTTGCCGCGGAACGAACGCAAACGCTCTGCTCCCAGAAAAACGCTCATGACCATACGAAGAGACGATGGAGCATTCAAAAAGCTAAACAAGGCCTCGTTGCAACGGCAATTTAGGTATCAGGTGCAGGAGGTGAGCGGCTCACGCACGAGGTCTGCGCTGGAAGCTGATCGACTGCGAAAAAGGAAGGAGCATTCATCGCTGCATCGTTCCTTGAGTACGCGGTGGTATAAGGCACTGCTTGAGTGGTTAGGAGTGGATCCTTTGCAAATCTCCCACCAAGGTTTGCTATCTGCGAAAGAAGTTCAGAAACTTCAGCGGCCATTACGTTTGTACCGGTAATAGCGCCCATGAGGCACACTCACCTCACGATACCCTGCAGCTTCAAGTAATTTTGTGCTTTCGGCCCGTGGCAAAGTGGACACCTATAGAAAAAAGATTATTTGTTCTATTAAAGGAGAGTTAGCATTTGGACAGAAGATGTATGTTTTGGTTGTACTAAGCCCTGGAAGTGTGACTAAACAGCAATAGCGCTGGGTAGCAATAAATATCTACATTTACAGCAACCGGATAACGTTATATGACGCCAGAGCGGGTAGCAATTACGGCTCACGAGCTATCGGCGGCGGGCGGATGGAATTACGGGAAAAGGAAAAACACGATTGTGTTCCTATCCCGCTCTCTAGAGCGAGATGAAATCGGCTTTACATGGGAAGTGTCCGGGACAGAGATTGATTAGACCAACTAAATCTATTCAACGACTGGCCGTTGCCTAAATCGAGGAAGGATGTTCTGTGCGGATGTAGAACTTAAGGGTACTTTCTGAGCGTGCTTGCCTACCAGAAAGCGAGGGAAAGCCTATATGCGGTGCGGTTTTTATTGAAGGTATTTCATAGCACAGGTTACGACGTCATGAGCGAACAATCCGGAAAAGTGGATCGGAAGACGAGCATTTCTAATGTATTCCTCGAATACCAGGGGTGAAGATCAGTGCGACGTGAGCTTTAATGAACTAGGCTTGAGTTCCTTTTACATAAACTTCACACTACCTGGCAAAATACCGCGACGCGCACTAGCGTTTTTTTGTCGCAGTGCAGAAAAAAGCAAATTTTAACATTGACACTTCAGCGAAGGCAGGTACTCTGCGTGATGCGGTACCTCTCTTTGAGAGGATAGCCTTCAAGCCGACCCTATACATGTCTCGCGCATTGTTACACAATGTTTGTACGTGCGTGCGCGTGTGTTGGATGGCCATTCAAAGCGGCTTAGTTCGATCCCTTGGCGTTCATAGCAGAGGACAACGGAGAGATGTTCAGCGCACTATCAGCCGGATCGAGATGTGTCTGGGTGTTGGGCGGACCTCAGGCACTTGTTGAACCGCCATGGATCCCAAGGGCGGTTAATCATCTTGGACGTGAAACTGATATCCATAAAGCGCCGCACAACTTAGCCAGTCCGACGGTTCTGGTCGATCTGTATAGAACTGGGTTCTTTTTTTTTGGCAACGAAATGAAACGCTACTGCGCCAGTCGTCACCAACATTGTACATTATACTTTACTAATGAAAACACGAGTCAGACCCGAGAGGCTGATCCTGGACGAGTTCGCTCTGATTGCTCTGCTGAGATGTTCATGTGTAGACGCAGACCAAGTCGTAAAAACGCGCGCAGTTTCATGGCCTTTGGAAAGCAGCGTTTTGCTCTATCGTCCTTGTCAGGTGTCTTGCATGTATGTATTCGTGTGCATTAAGAGATATGTCCGGGGTATACAGTAGATCTCTGGGAAGATAGTGCACAGGCTTCGTCTGTAGGCTGAGGTAGAAATCTGTGAAACAAGATGGTCTTGTCAAAATAAATAACCACAAGACTCCTTATTGAAACGTGTAGATCTATATATATATATATATATATATATA
>MNPL01014195.1:83783-95089 GCA_002081605.1 Tropilaelaps mercedesae | reverse complement strand
TATATATATATATATATATATATATATATATATATATTTGGTGGATTGAAAACAACTACATTCAGGGGCTGAGTGATAAAACGTAACAAATTATGGTTCTAGACTTGAAAGATAATAATGAGCAAGGTACGCATGCACAATAATACCTACACGCATGCACACGATATATTCACTGCTCCAGTTAGCCTAATGAACTCAAACCCCGCTGAAAGTAGTCGGGTATGCGTACTTTAACAAAAATTTTAGATTAAAAAAAGCATGAATGGAGTAATAAAAGACAGCAAAACTATTTCCAAACGTCACCAGCTTTTTCACTTCATGATCGGCGACTCCCAAAAAAATATCGCTCCTACATCGAAAATGGATTTTTTTTAGCGTTCGACTATCATCGACTGACGTATCTTTAGCTGCCAGGGCTCTTAAAGGGTCTTTTCGGATATCTTGAAAACCACCCACGATGTGAGTGCCACGAGGATGGCACAGGACATCCATCATCGTATAACCAGTTGGATTTTCGCATTTCGCATAACATGACAGATTTGAAATCATTTTGACGTACTGTGATGGGCCATTTGACACCAATTACATTGCCTTCGACATCAAGCAATAGGCCTTACGCTTTTGGCTACGCGCTTACGCGTTTTGACACATCATGAAATAACGCTACTAGTTTAGCTTGTGGTGGCCTGTACTGTTCCTACTAAAGGTCCGGACCGAGTGGTGAAGATCAATGAGGCATGAATTTTAGTGGTATGAGCCCCTTCTCCGTGAATTCCATACTGCCCTGGCAGACACACCTTGCCGTGAACTGGAAGTACGCACGAGCGTTTCTCTGTCGCAACACACAACGAACAATGTAATCAAACGTTTGATTGTTGGCATGTTGTTGTCAGCTCCTAGGCTCTATACTGTAGAACGACCCTTCGTGTCGCAGTTCACTTTCTGCTGGCTCCTCCAAATGAAAATAATACGTTTGACCCGTCTTATGGTAGGATATTGTAAAGTACCCAACCATATCTAGAAATACATTTAGTTATTTGACCGACATTGGATAAACCTAAGGGTATTACTTGGATCTTCGCAAAAAGGAAAACGTCAAAAGGAAGTCAGTCCAATAGTCCAAACTGCCATGAGATTGCAGCGAAAAAAAAGCACCCTTAACAGCCGACTAACTCTTTTCCGACTGATTCAAATCGAAACATCGAGATGCGTCGAATTCAGGTTGTTAACTCCAGCTCCGTGCCGAATTTCAGTCCGGCGACATTGCCTTAACACAGAAGCACATAGCTTTATATATAGTTATATCTCTCTAGCAATAATAATGCTCACGAAATTAGGTAATATTAGGTCATGTTACCATTTTTGTTTATTTATTCATTAGCTGTTACCTAATTAAACGTCTGGCGTCATCATCTCCACGTCATCGTGTGATGCTACTACCTTCGAAAATATTAAGAATAATAATAATGTTATCGTTAAAGTTTGTGGTACGCTAGCAATATATATATATATATATATATATATATATATATTACCACATTTCTAATACTTAACATATTTGGCCACTCTGATGGAAGACCGCAGCATTTGTAATATGGCTTTTCACCGCCTTACGTGTTCCTATTTTCCACCGATTCACTTTCTCAGTTCGATCTCAACGCTGCTGGCAACAACTAATGTGTCTGTCATGGAAGTTGGCTGGTTTTGTTCTGCCGCCATCAATCGCTGACATGTCACACACTGCAAGGTTCACCCAGATAGCGAGGATAGCCTATGAGTAGCAGGTTACGAAGTACGAAAGTGGTAAGTTACAGACTACCGAGATACCAAGCTATTACCAGGGTACCAACGGACGAGGAACCAAAGCACCGAGTTACGATGTACTGAGGTACCGAGTCGCAAAGCACCGAGGTACCGTATCACAAGTGCCAAGGTATCAGTTTTACGAAGTAATGCAACAAGCAGTACCGTGTACGTTAGATATTGGCTGATGGTTAGCTCCTTAAAGAAGTACCAAGGTATCAGGTAACTAAGAACCAAAGGATAATGGAATATCGAATCGAAGAATTGTTCCGCGTATACGCCCATGTGAGGGAAAGGGGGAACACGGTGACGGATTAACAAGCGCTCATATTGACTGGCCCACGGTCTCAACACCGTAGCCGATGCTATCTGGTAAATAGACATGAATCATTTTTATATATAGCCATATGCACGTCGAGTAGTAACAGATGGCCCCAAAAAATGGTCATCAACCCTTCGTCGGGTGCTCTACACGCTGAGACAAAAACCTCTTTACACACAACGCCTTTGCCTGTTATGGAAGTGTATCTATATCTTGTTTTTGTCGTATGGCAACGTTTGACGATAATTGTCGCCAAACCGACGAGCCGTAACACCCATACCTACCCATGTCCATGTATAAATGTTTATACCCTCACCCACTCGCATACCACGAGTCCATAGGACGACAGGTCAGTGTAGCCAAAAGCAAGATTTCATCGGCACGTCGCACTCAATCACTAACCTAATCCTCGCCTCTTTTGTCTTTTTATGTCACATTCACTGTAAGGTGGTTATCTATACGTCGACTTTTGTGGGATTTGCGCAACAAATTCTCTCCCACCCTATCCATTGTGTATTGAGCCGCGTTTCCCCCTATCAGCAATACGCTCTTAGAGCACCCTTCGCGTTCGTGGTCCCTTGTCCTCTTTCTATGCTTTATCTAATTTTTTCTGTCGCTCTACGACCATTCTGTCAGTTCCTTATTTTCTCTCGATATTAGTAGAAAAATCAACTAACACTGGTAAAGTGGCAGGTACTCGTGGAGTTTTGTGCCGTGCATGAATCGCATGTGGGGGATTGCGCACATGCTGCATTTTGACGACGACGAGGTACGATCCCCGAACGATTAGACTGTTCAGCATTTATCCTAGTAAACGCTGATTTCATGCGTGGATCTGGCATTAAGAGGAAGATCAGCCGTTCCAAATACAGGAATGCGTGTGTACGGTGGGGTGGGGCGGGCCTTTCTACATATGCTACACGTAGAGCAGCCGGCCGTGTTAAGGACGTACGAAGGGTTTCTAAGCGGTGGTTGACACAAGTGGTTTGGTGAGATGATATTCTAGCAGGGAAATGTGCCATATACGTGTTGTTACAATTTTTACTCGGGTCGCTATTCCGCCGGGCTCTTCCTGTATCAGGTAAATATATAGATGGGTAATCCAGGCATCGGTGGCAGGAATTCCACGTCGACCGAATGTCTGGGCTCGCGGATCCTAATCCTCCCAGTCCTTCTTGATCTCGAAGCTCCACTCCCACCTGAGGTGTTCGTGCTGGTCGTCGTCTGTGAACAGGGACTTGGCCACGTAACTTCCTCTGGCCAGCATTCCCGAAGGCATCTCCTCCTTTGGCGTCGTGTAGGACTGGATCTCGTGTTTGGGCGCATAACTGCCAACCATTTGCGTCATCTTCTCCACTGCAAACATGTAGCGTAATAAGACGATGGGTGAGTACATTCAAGCGTACCAACTGTAGGTTCATAATGCGGGTCGTTGATTGTCGTTTGTTTTCACAACATGGTTGTACTACGGTTATCTATTAAACGTCGTAATACATCATTCAGGTGCAGGATTTAATGAAAAAAACAAATTGCATTTAGAAGAAAACGCATTACTAGACAAAGGACGTTTTCTTTCGGCTCCCAAGAGGCAACACGCAGTGCCAGAAAAGCATTGCTGAGAATCATGTTTCCATATTCAGGCTACATGAAGGTGGCACCAAAGTCAGCATAAACCCCCATAGAGTCCTCCGGTTGGACATGACCTGAATCTTAAATGCATTGCCATCGACAACGCTTACCTGGTGCACCAAGACGGGTGATCTTTTGGACGTATTTTAGTCCAGTGACGATTTCACGTTGCACATAAAAGTCAATTCGAATCTGATAAAGAATTCCCTCCTTGACGAAGAACGTCTTTTTCTTTATATCGGCGAGGTTCTGCGTGAGGTCAAGCACGACGTCGGATCGGCCTTCGACAACTAAAGCCAACTGTTTCACTATCACCTGCATTTTTCCACATGAACACTAGACCAATTAACAAGCGGCAGACGTGCTAGAGAAAGTAATAGCAAAAAAAAACTCAGATGTTAACCCCAAGCGTTGTTCGCAGTGATTCGAAAAGTCGCAAAAAAAATTTGTAGTTCCACAACCCGTACGCCTTGTGATCCAAACCGGTCCAACAACTGCACTGTTCGGTCACTCTTGACTACGCTTGACTGAATGCATTCTTAATGCTACAGTACTCTGTTCATGCCAGTAAGGGTTGCACAGTGTACTTCATATATACGTATGAATCATATCATGCCATATCGTCGACACTCAATCGATTCGCAAAGCTATATAGGATTTCATGGATTGTCTCAGTAGACGAACGATCCAATGAGATTATGGTAGCTAAGGATTTGTTCTATTACTTTCATCACCTCACGCTGACGGTACGTACGTTCTTGGGGTTGTTCGGCTCGACGACGATTTGCTCGCCCGACAGAGCCTGGCCCAGCAGTGCCTGCTTATATTTCAGCAAGCTTTCGTCCTCGGCGTCTGCGCTAACAATATCCTGAAGAGTCTTCTGGGCCGGCGGTCTGTACACCGTTTCCTCATCATGTTCCTGCTGCTCGCCAATTACCGGCGTTTCCGCATCTCCGCCGCCAGACATATTGGCACCTCTTTGTTTATTTGTGTGTTCAACCAACGTCACGTTCACTGCTTTAACCAACGCAAAACGGTTCCTATGGAGAGATTTGGAGTCAGCCAGGCCCGCTCCGGCGCCGCAAACCCCTGCGCGTCAGCCACCACAACTGCTGAAGTACGTGCTGATGAACAACACATCGTAAAAAAACAAAGAGTAGCGTAACAATTAGATAAACCGCAGCTTCGGTTAATTTTAAGACGTAAAGGGGCCGTGTGTGACAATTAGTCGAGTCAACAAGGTTAGCATTTAGAGATTTAGGGGAAAAGGCTTTTAACAGAATCTTCCATACGATGGCAATGGAGGAGGAGCACACGGGTTGATCGGTTACCACTGAAAAAGTTTATTAAATTGAAATCGGGATACACGAACTAAATGATTCACCGCATTTCTAGTACGTATCGCGACGCTATTTGAAATTGATTTTTTGCTTTGAAATAAGATAGTTATCTGTAGCTTAAAAAAACTCGCAAACCTAGGCAATTAAGGTTTTCCAAAATGTGTATGTCTTTTCGTTGGACTGAGTCAACCCAAATGACATGCCTCCTAGCCTTGTTCAATCGATCATTTGTATTGCCCATACGTCAAATGGCAATAATAATCTATATACCTGGCACAGTTAACGATATCATATTGTTTACTTGTATATTTGTATGGCAGTAAACGAAAATACTTATTAAGTACTGGCAGGCTCAACTAAAAATAATTAACTCCTGGCGGTTTAAAAAAGATCCGTCACTTATATATGTATTATAAGTTTCCGTGAGTTTCTACCGCAGACCTAAACAAGTCTCTCCCTCGAGTGAGTTAAACAGTTTTGACCCAAGATGTCCGCACTTTATTTTTCTTATCTGGCGGGCCTCATCCTCTTGACCGACGCGCTGTTTTTCCTCGGTATTTACGTTTGTCTGTATATGTAACCCAATGAATAAGGGCATTTCTACACCGATCGATGGAACACCCTCTGCCACTAACTGGCTCGTGGAAAACAACCTTGTGTGCTGAGAAGTGGTGGAAGACGCCGTAAGACGGAGCGATGCTCTAAATACTGCGCACCACACCCAAGAAGGAATCGAGTGCAGCTCTACTGAACGCCCCTAAGGCTACGACAATCGCGGAAAAAGGCTTTGCAGGCTCTGTCAGCCGGCCCGGCTTACCATCATCTGTATCGCGTATAATTCTACCGGGGTCATCGCGCCGATAGGGGCGAACCTTGTCGGCGAGGTTGTTGGGATGCTCATTACCTCGCTGAGTGGCGATCTCCATGATTGACGACCCGCCAACCGCGAAACGAGAAAATACGCGTACCACCCAATGACCGAATGCGGCCGTTTCGTGTCAACTGGCATAAAACCAGAAATGCCCAAAGCGCTAGAACTTCAGTAATAAACCCTTAGAAACAAGGGACGTGCCGTGAGAGCGTGACTAAGAGCAGCACATCGATTGTCGACACGTTTGGCTGCTCACTCGAGGTGAGAAACGTCGAGTTAGGCTGACAGACCACCGAGACGGCAGGTAGCGCTAGGCCCGGTGGGCGCCTGTTATCCGCCTGATCAAGCGTATTCCAATGGCGAGCAGACCCAGTTCGGGAAGGTGAACCGTCAAAATACCTGTCCCTTTTCACCGATGACCTGTAATTACAATCGAGTATTCGAGCTGGTCGGTGGTCTTTGGCCGTCAAGCCGAAGTTATCGACGTTAAATAGCTTCCTACGGCAGGACGCCTAGCGCCTGAACTGTGTCGGCGTCATCCGTTGTTCGTGTTGCAGGCAGCGACTTTACCTGAATCGCACGAACTCTCAAACCAAACGCGCGTCGACGGCGGGAAACAACGCGGCGAACACAAAGACCAGGAGTACACGGACTGGAGATGATGGAGAGCGGAGACCACGCAGAGAGCGACGCAGTAAAAACTAAGACAAAAGAGCCATCAAGGTGATGTATGCCATCGACGGACCGCCATAGCGATTTCGTGTAGACGGGGTCGATGAATAGGCGAAGGATAGTGGGTCATTACTGGTGCATTTATTACGCAGGGTAACAACCGACGGACGAGGACAACGCTTTGTTTGGCAAACGGGTATGAGTGCCGGGGTACAAATGCCGCACATTTATCCAGCAAGCTGGGAAGAAATGCCCCAAATGCGAGTTTCTGTGCTAAAACTGATAGCCAGAGGCGAGCTTCCCTACATGGTGTTACAGTTTTACAAACCTAAATGGGTGATAAGGCATGGTTAAACAAATGAAAATCTAAAACATAATAAAGAAAATCCAAAGCACAAACTGGCGGTACCGTTGGACAAAAAAGGTTTATCACAAATGACCTCAATGGGTCGACAGACCTCTTCTGAATCGATCAGAGAAACCAGTCATCGATACTGACTGTATTCATACCAAATCCCTTTGTAGAGGTATACACAGAGTTGAAATTTTAGTAACTCCTTGCGACTATAATTTGAGAGTGTCTCACAGGGCGTTCAAAAGCTTCGTGACCCACGGTATGATTCCGTTAGCTTCATGTGCGTATATTCAAACCATTCAACGTGTAATATATAGGGGCCTCAAAACCCTATGGTGGGCGGTTTTGTTTAAAATCATAGCAGAACAACCAGTTGCCAGCATATCCACCCTCGTTCTGTATCCCGACATCACGAAGCTGTTTAGATACTCGACTGAAACGTTCGTCTCTGTGGATGTAACTGTAGCGCAGCCCAACACAAAAAAAGATGGCCTGTGTTAATAATGGCGGCGGGCTCGCGTCGACATTTCCGATGATGGGTCCGTCAACCGACAAACAAGTGACGATGAATTGACCCCCGAAACGATCCCCATATGCCGTATGGTAGCTCCCACCTAAATGCTGTCCCGCGACCACCGCATTCAACGCCCACTATTGCACTAAGGTAGCACTCGTTTCATATGACGCAGATGCTGTCGATTTAGGCGTCTGTATCCGTCACGGGAAAATGCTCAGACTGACGGGGCCACAGGCTAATATGTGCCGCTACAGACAAACCTGCGGCTACGTCGTCCGTCCAGCTCCTGCTCGAATAGGCCGCCATCATTATGAACGCCACTTTCAGTACACTGTTGTTCTTTCGATGTACGATGCGTGTGGGTATGCTATATGCGTACTGGCGTGCGTGTGAGCGCTTGTTTGTGTCTGCCGCCAAATACCACATTAGCGAAGCCGACACTCCATCTTCCTCGGGAGGAGAAGGGGAGGCCACGACGGACGAACGGGCGCCGTTTGGGCACTGCTGACGGCTGCCGGATCGCTTCTGCCTGCGACGGCGCTGGCGTAACAACGCTGGTGAGTCACGGACTAGCGAGCAACGCCATAGGCATAGCGCACAGGCGACGGCTGTCCTGCATCATCGCGCCGCCACAGTTGTTACGAAGCCACAGATACGAATCGCAGCGCAGAGTGTTCAGACAAAGGCCTAGGCTACAACCGCAACAAGACGCCGGCTGCTGTTACCGCGATATTGCTGCTTTGAACACCGCAAGTTCACCTATTGGACACTCGTAGGGGTTCAATGGAGCTGCGAAGCCGCGGCGCGTCTTATGGGAGCCGGCTAAACGACACGCGAGCTAAATAATATGCAGGGCCCTCGTAGGTTGGACTACATCTCAATAGTAGGCAAACTAAATATGCGGGGTGTGTTCCAAGCTGGGTTTTGGGACTTTCCTTGAAAACGGTGTTGGTGCTTGAACAGAGCAAAACGCTTCAGTTGGGTGGTTTGGATGAATATTTGTGGTGAGCCTAAGCTAGAAAACCTATATTAGATAAACATCGTAAACCCTAAAAATCGACCCTGTATGGTTCAGTGGATGAGGCGGTCGCTAACGAGAGACTAGTAGCTAGAACCCTTCAGCAAGACATTGATCTTTTACGCAAGATATCGTCGAGACGATAAGATGGAGTATTAAGACACAATGACGCGTGACATTAGAGCGGGACGTATTGTGAGCGGCGGGCAAATATTCTTGCGCGAAACGTACAAGAAAACAACACTTGTTTAGCCATGATAAACGGCATTTGTATATTGACAGGCAGAAGTGGACCAAGCGGGCCAAAAATGTCAAATACCGACAGACAGGGTAGACCACATGCACGTAGAGTGCCCTCACTTCTATCTGATAACCCCGAGAACAAAGAATTTAATAATTCTCCAAAGCTAATGAAAAATGACAGCTCCGCATCGAGTAACTGCCTTGTAAAACGGCTGCTATATCAAGAAGCTTCGCCACCATAACGCAAATCAATGTTCATAACTAGATGGCTTCAGACTTCTAGGTAAAGACCAGTCGTGGTGTTTCAAATCAATCGTATTCCCGGTCGTATAACCACCTCGCAGAACCTAAGCCACATCCTACTTCAACACAGGATGCAGACAATTTTGGACAGCTGCTCTGCCGTACGCTTACCCAATGGCCGTGATAACTCCTAGATTTTTTACCCATCAGCATTTCGAGAGCAGACAGGTGGCGGGGGTTTAAAACGTGCAGCGAAGGTCAATCCTTGCAATGGCACGAGTATCTACACACCAGCGTTCTCCATAACAAACTTCGCACTTCCCCACTTATGCATGAAGCTGATTCCTTACTGATAGGATCGCCCTGGACATTAGCCCTCTGCGGATGCATATGCACCTACCTATGGTACTTGGCCTATTATTCTTGTGTTATATAGCCATGTCTGGAGCGACATCGACTGTTGCTCCTCTCCCGATAAATATAGGTCCTTATGCGTAAGCGCCATTTCCTTCGCGAAGTCTCCCGCCCTATTCACCCCCTCAAGCTTTTTGCCATGCTTTGTTTATCCTCTGACACCTATCGCGTTATACTCGCGCTGCACCTCCAACACTCCCGCAGCCCGTTCCCGTTCCGCTCACTGCATCCTGATTACGCGGAGATAATCTCTCCGACTCTCCTGGCACAAATCTCCTCCTGGACCCGTTCGAGTGCAGCTTCAAGCCCCCAATCGGCCGCCCTCTTGACCATCTGAAGACGCCGCACCGCATTTGAGTCTGGCTCAGCAACGCACCTTCGCGCGCTGAGACCGCCAATGGGCGAGTCGGCTGAAGCCGATGTTGCGACTGGCTGCAGGCCCCCTCCTTCTATTCGCTATATTTAGAAATGGATATGCAACACTTGTCGACGCTATAACAAGCTTTGTTGCTCTCCCTCCCGATTGAATGCGATGGCTATGACGGCGACTCCTGTCACGGCGGACACGCTCTGGATGAGCTGACGAATGCGATCGTGTGCCAGTAAGTGAAGAGGGGCTAGGTGGGTCAGTAGTTAGGCTTGGTAAGTCGGTTGCTAAGTCGGGCGTTGGCGGAGCCTCCTGACCGATCAGGAATCGTCGAGAGCATTAACGAGCGAAATAACATCGATGGAGCTCAACCATAGAGCTTGCACGAACCTCCGAATGCAAACCTCTTAATATTGCGTCTTCCCTCCTTCCATATAAAACGGACGTATCAAGTAAATTGGAGATACGCTCATACAACGGTGATTGAGAGAACGTGTGGGAGAAATGTGGACAAGGAAGTTGCCACCAAAGAGTAAGACAAATACCAGATGATGACAGCTTTGTTTTCGGCAAATAGGCATTTGTAATTCTATCTTTATCTCGGGGTGATTAAAAAATGACGTTTTGAGATTATGATTTCGGTTGACACTGGCATAATGGAGCCAATTGTTACTGTAATTATATTAATAATTACTGATATTATTACCAGGATGATTATAGCAATAACAATGACTATTAGTCATGTTCTTTGTAGCACCATTACGACCACAGCTACGCCTCTTCTATGAATCCATAACAATCCGATTTGTCATGTATCCCTATAAGTGTATAAATAAGCCATAAACTCGAATATATATATATCGATATAATAACAAGTATATATATATATATATTTAAATATATGTATGCATTTAAATTGACATATATGAATGCAGTATCTACACATCCTTATATAATCCGACTCTATCGTGTAGATCAACAAGCAGCCGCTGTAGAGACAAACTGGGTGTTGACTGACAACGAAAGCCGACAACCGACACTATCGTAATGAGCGATGTTTTCCCCCTCCCTTCAGCTAGCTGGAACGAAAAACCGGCTTCAGATACCGCCGTGAGCGCAAACGTGCAGTGAGCAACGTAAACTACATGGACTAACAACGACAGAATAACTTCTTCGCCATCCTCTTGCTTCCCGGCACGTCGGAGGTCCGAGACGTGACCAACGAAACCAATCGACGACTAACTCGCGTACTGAGGGATCGGACTCACGTGAGGCGGGATTGATGGACGTAAATCGAACTCACCCTTGGGCTAGAAAGAACCGCGGGCAGTTCTGCGCTTTGGCGGCACCGAGGTCAGCTGCTCGATCTTCCACAAAATGCTGCTTATACGGAAGGCTACAATCCGGTACGCCGATACAACGGCACTCACTTCCTGGCACCCGACGACACCCGCTCAGCGTTCGCTGTATGCGCTAGACTCAATAACAACAACCCCTGTGTGCGGACAGGCC
>MNPL01014195.1:57185-81108 GCA_002081605.1 Tropilaelaps mercedesae | reverse complement strand
CGGCGGGCGAGTTTAGTTTTGTTATTTATCGGCGATAAATGTCGTTTTGTCAGCAGGTGTTGATTGCCGTCGAGGTCGGCGCTCCCACACCGGTAATTGGTTATTGCGAAATAACTCGACCTAGTTTCCTACACCTTTTTGCCACGCAGATTGCGGCCGCTCCCCCGGAGACGGTCGACGTGCCTTCCAAGTCGTTTGAGAAATTTGTCCTCTTCTTGGCAAATCGAGACGAGATACACGCTAATAAAAGCGAATGGTCATCGTTTCCACCGCGCTGTGTTTCCCTATATGTCACTCTGTCTACAGAATCGATGAAGAGGTAAGTGGGCTAACAGGGTTCAAAAGTTGCTTGGAAGTGTGTTGTCACAATCGGCGAACGTTCACAGGTCACAACTGAGCACAGAACATCACGTGAGAGCTGCAGTGTTTTGTCGGCTGGTTGTGGTCAAGGCGATACATAAACCTGTCAATTGACCACTTCGGTGCTAGTAGCGCATAGAGCAAGATTCATCGACCTTCACTAGGTGACGTTAACAGGTGTAATGGATGCAATTCCAAGGTAAATATTTTTTTTAACGAACATGGAGAAAAGAGGATGTCGTTGTCAGTCCACCCCATCGAGTAATGGAAAAGTGATTAGTAAACAAGACAACGTCGGCGTTCGTTGCGTACATTGTTCTGTTACTGTTATTGAAATACGGATACTTCTTTGTGGATTAACCAGTGCGCGGAGGAGTGAAAACATGTGGTATAGGACAAACCGTCCCCGTCGTTATCAACAGCGCACATGGCCCTGATAAGTTATGTAGGCAAGATAAGAAAACTATATCGTCATGTTTTCAATGTGTGATGTGTGTGGATATGTGTATAGAGATTCTGAAGCCAGTTTCCCGCTTTTTAAATACCTCGTTAATTGTGGCTCGCAATTTTTACGCTTTGTGAGGGAAGCGCAGAGAATTGTCGTATTTGATGAGTATTTGTGATATTTGGTATATAAAAAGTCTGCTACATCAGCTTTCCAGCAAGAAAAAACACTCAATAATTTAAACCTCAAGTGTTCTAGTCATTTGAACGAAAAAAACTCTTTTTAGACCATTATGTATATAGTGTAAAACGGACAGCCTCTAAATATATATATATACACATATACATATACAGATACGCAGTTCCGTCAGAATTGCGTACTAACAATTACTCTAAGCTGCCCAAAAAAAAGAGTTCGCCAAGCTTGTAGCGTGTGCTCCATATCATAGGACTTTGCACTCGAACAGACAACGTTTGCTCGCTCGTTTGAAGCAGGCTCGGTCTGGCCTGCTTTCGTTAACGAAATATCTCAAAGAGGTAGACACAAACGCTCACAAAGACTAGTCTTTTTTCAAACTGTATATATGAATAATGCTTTCATACGAATTAGACTTTGTGTCCATGGAAAACCGAGCGCCGTCTGCAACAACGAACATGTATGCTTCGACGCTCAATAAATAGTACTGTCGGTATGCACACTTAATGAATAAGCAGATTATCAAGGTGAAATTGCTGGCTTGTGCTAGTACTTGTTTTGTTGATGTCAGGCTATTACCGTGACAACGATAAGCAAATGACTACTGTGCACAACCTATGCAAGGTAAAAACATCGAATGCTCCTGCAATCGAACAATTTCCAACTACTCAGCAATCTCAGACTGACTGGAAATAATTTGCTGGAAAAATGTGAGCGAAACTGTAAACGACTAGCCATTGTTCAGCTATTTTTGTTTATCAAGTCGGTCTACTCTTCCCTAAGCCTTCCACATTCACCCGACACTTCACTTCGTATGAAATATATTTCACAGACAGCCTTTTTATTCTATCCTAACTCGAATGAATTGGTGTTCCACTTTGAATTCCAGCCGTTCGCTTCAGTAGGGCAGAAAACCTGAGGAGATCGCCCGGCTAATACGGGAGAATGCTCTCCAGAGGTGGGTCACTTGTCCGAAGTTCGCTAGGCAACTTCAGCAGCTTCGGCGTTGCCGGCACCTATGGGGGTCACCCAGCGGGCAGCTCTGCCGATATGGGAAGAGAAATACGCTTTCGAGCCCCTGTATCATTGTCCACCTCAGCACCGAATCGTCGACAACATTCGACGGCCGCAGCTAACGTCAACGTAAAAGTCTGTGTTATTGGTGCAGGTGCCGCTGGTTTCTATACAGCCCAACATGTGCTCAAGGTTCGTAGTAGTTGCAGTAATTGGATGCACTGTGGTTGTTTGCAAGCTCCCGTCACAGAACTGGCTCGTAACCGTTGGTTGTGTAATTCAGTGCTGTAAGAGGATATTGAGTTGACAGTTACATCCTCTTGATAGACGGATGTAACTTATTTGAACTTGTCGTGAAGTTGTCGTTTGGTAGGTTAGAATTTATCTTTCATCGGGCAGAAGTCAGTCTGAATTGAAACGCACTTTGCTGTTGAGCAGTAACATTATCGGGAGATGATGAAGTATCGGGAGATGATGAAGTGTTCTAAGAATTATACACAAGCAAATTTCGTTATCTTAATAATATAACTGATAATAATAAACTTGGCACGGCTAGTCATATAACTCACCTAGGGGTGCCCCTTGCTGAACTCGCTTACCATAAGTTGAGATAACAATAATAAACCGAATATAGACGAATAAGTAATCCACCAAATAAACCAAACCAAAATAAAGCGAATAAGTAATTTAATGTGGCAGTATGTCTTAGGACCTCCTGTGGTAATGTGCCTTCTAGAGTGATTCTGCGCACTTAAAAACGATTGACGAAGTTGCTTATTTATCCCCAGTCTCCGAACACGGTTGTGGACATTTACGAAAGTCTTCCGGTACCGTTCGGCCTAGTTCGCTACGGAGTAGCTCCGGATCATCCTGAAGTAAAAAACTGTATCCACACCTTTACGCAAGTAGCAAAGAATCTTCGGTGCAATTATTTCGGCAACGTGAAGCTCGGCACAGATGTCAGTTTTCGGCAATTCCGGGAGGCGTACCACGCCGTCGTTCTGGTGAGTTACTGAAACTTTTCTCTGTATTTTTGTTTCTTACATTATTCTTCACACGTTGCACATTTCCTATTCTTGCGAGATGGGGTGCGGTGGGGTGCAGGTACATACTTGCAAGGCGGCGCGGTAGAATCAGGTGTGGCTCCTCGATGAAACGATATCAATCGTATTAATATTAATTTCAACCGGTTTGAAAAAACTGTGTGGAACAGCCTATACGCGTCATTCCGGAAGATTGATCAGTGGCGTTGCTGTAGTAATGCATAATTCGTCTATATAATCTTAGTCCATAGTATACGAGGTGGCTAATGTAAACTGTTCAGCTATTTTCTATGACTTTGATTGGATCGAAACATTTCGCGAGTTTCCTTTGGGCGCTTTAAAAGACGTATTCAAGTAACGTGAGTCGCCTTGAGAGTCGATGATATCCCTCAGCTGTCTCTCGATGGTTTAGTTACTAAGGACCATAGCCTGAACGGCTTGGCAGTTGGTTAATGAGTTATTATTTACCAATTTGAATTGCACTGGCGGCACACCAACTTTTGTTCTCTTGATATTGTTCACGGAGAATGTTCAGAGCAATAAAAAAGCGGTACCGGGTTCAAAAAGAGGGGTATTCGGTTTCGTATCGGTTTCTAGGTCAGAGATGCAACCAGAGTGTAACCAGAGTTTTAATGCTTTTCATAGACTTATGGCGCTGACAACGAAAAACAGCTGAACATACCTGGAGAAAATTTGAAAAACGTCATTTCTGCCAGGCAATTAGTCAACTGGTACAATGGCCACCCGTCAAGAATAACCACAGAGGTAAGAATGACTTTGCCATTTTGTCTGTTCGGCAAACACTTCATTGCTTCATTACTTCATTGCATTGAAACCTGACTTAATATTTTTAGGTGTTTTGAAATAAATTATACTTAAAGCAACAGCAGCAACAATAATAACAATGATAATAATACTAGGGATAATAATAATAATAATAATAATAATAATAATAATAATAATAATAATAATAATAATGATAATAATAATAATGATAATAATAAAAGCATTGTGTGCCATTTCTCAGGATATTAACCTTGATGTGGAGCGGTGTGTGGTCATAGGCCAGGGAAACGTGGCGCTCGATGTTGCCCGTATTCTTCTATCGCCCCTCGACAAAATTAAGGTATGATGAAAACCATATATAGGAAGCTTAACTAAAAATCCTAAAACTAGAGCACTCCTTCGGGAAATAGTTGATTTTATAGGCGATTTCCATGCGTCCATGGGCTCGATCTTAAATGTGAGCCGAGGCCTCACTAATAGACAGAAAACGATGAGCTACTTAGATAGATTTGAAGTAGTGTGCGACTCAATAGTGGACGTAAGTGTTTTGCGATATCTTTGCTCTTGCAATTATTCGATTGTACGAGTCACTTATTGTCTGTTTTCAGCAGAGCGGGGTGGGTAAGCATGCATGAGTTTCGAAAGCATCCATTTCGCCCGGCTAGTCGTGACTGTTTAATAGACGGAATAATCTAGTGTGATGACCTGACTAAATTAATTTGAGTCTTTTTAATTTTTTCGAGTTTTTGCATTTTGATCTGCGTTTGCGCGTAAAGCATAGGGTGGCCATGACAATCCCATATCCACGTAGTGGATGAGGTTTAACTAGCCACTTCATTGGCTCGTCGTTTCCTCGTTGGTAAATTAATAGAAAAAAAGGTTTGCTATCGAGCGGGCGTGGTCTGCTTAAAATTATCTATAACTGATGTGATCTCCTTCACGGAATTGCCGTTCCACTGAGTAATATAATGCATTTAAAAGAAATGAAATACATACCTTACTAGTGTCCGCGATTGTGGCTAGATAAACTGATACGATTCGAATTGATAAATCCAGAATCGTTCAGAATCGACGCTCGCAATCGGTGGAGATCTTAGCGTGTTTTTGTTCTATTGTGTATCTATAGGCAATCCTTCACAGCAAACGCTTGTTTTGAAATCCTATAAGTGAATCTCGCTATGCAAGCTTCTCAATAAGCATTTATTCGTCCCTGTGCGCACCCTTCTGTACGGCTGTACGGCCTTTTGCTAGATACCTACAGCCTAATAGTCTGACAGCTCCATTGCCTACACAGACCTGATTCAAGTTCAAAAAGTAACTTCAACTGAAAATCAGTGCCGAAACGTGGAGCAGCCAGAAACCTACTTCATTGAACATTTTCGAAGTGTTTTGAAGACGTCATACTTGCCATTAGCGGGCAGCAACCTCGAATGGATAATTTTTCCTTAACATCGCCATTACTATCTTCTTGTGGGGCAAATGAGTGAAGACTACCCTAAGCGTTTCCGTGCAGAGCTTGCTGGCACGCTGGCTCGCCTGTCATTTAGAATCTAGCGCCGATTGTCAGTTCGATTTCAAGAGCGTTTTCGCCGACTGCTTGCTTGACTGTATGAGTGAGGTGTTGTTTTATGGCTGGCGCCGAATTCTACATTTTAGGCTACGGATATCACCGAGGAGGCAGTGGAGACGCTCAGCCGCAGTCGGGTTAAACGTGTCACCCTTGTGGGTCGTCGAGGGCCGCTACAGGTACGTGAAGAGCTGTCACCATATAATGACTCCTTTGCGACCCGTACAATTATTTTTTAGTATAAGCGTCATTTCTACCCGGAGGTCTAATCGCCAGCAACACAAGACAGATCGTTAGGTAGCTAAGGGCGAGGAAAGCATATTGTTTGTGCCTGCTTTTTTAGCGCTAGTTGTCTCGTTTCCACTAGCAGCTTATGCTATTCATCTATAGACGTCGTGGAAATGACCCTCTACAGCCGAGGAAACGCGTTTGAATTAATAGCAATAAAAGTAGTCCAGATCTACTAAACACAAATTCGTCTGCCGGCATTTTACCAATAGAGGCTTCTCCGGTAGTGACGCAAATATAGTACATATTTAGGTATTTATCAAAAAAGGCGACCAGCATTGCTACAGCATTTGGCTAGTCCATTACTCACTGGCATCATACAAGCACAGTGTAACACAAAAACGCTATATGTTGATTAATCTTGTACGACATGTATGAACGCAACCCAAAATATCCAAAAAAAGCGCCTTCGTTTTCGACCTGCAGCTGTGTGCGATGTGTGTCACACGGGTGTGCAATGCGTAGGAGCGTGTATTCATATAACGGTCCGGTATGGCATTTTATTGAAATAATTTTCTTCGGGACTCACTCACACGCAGGTGGCGTTTACAATCAAGGAACTTCGAGAGCTAATCAAGCTGCCAAAAACGCTGTCTTACCTTCACGAGGAAGACTTCGCTGGCATTGATGTATCGAGTACGTTGTCCTCATGTTTCCACATTTAATAATTCAAAAGACCCTTAATAAGCATACTAATTGGTTAAGTTTACTTACTACATGCCAAAGGGCGCGTTTATGCTTTTTGGGATGCAAGCGCCAAGCTTTAAAGATTAGCTTGAGCTTGGAATCTTTTTCGCGATTGTTGGGCCGCACTCAGAAAATGGTGTCAATCATGCGGCGACCACGAGTTGCTAATGGAGTTTGAACTGGTTATCGGTTCTGTGCTCAGCGACTGAGACAGAGCACCGGCGCGGCCTTCTGCCTATCCCAAATGGGTTCGCCTGCATGGAGAGCTTCTTCTTAAAGTTGTTACTTTTAGTATTAGTATTTTTCATGTGGATTTAAACAAGCAGGTCTTTTGCAAATTTTCCGCAGAAATGGAAAGACCGAGAAAACGGCTGACGGAGTTGATGCTGAAAACGCTTCACGAGCAGCCCCCGAGCGTCGTCGAGTCATGCCATAAGGCCAAGGTAATTCTAGATTTTACTGTAAATCTTCCTATAGGCCAATGAACTTCATGATATCGTCGATAATCTACGCGCAGACTT
The DNA here is from genome assembly GCA_002081605.1 of Tropilaelaps mercedesae. Classification (NCBI taxonomy): domain Eukaryota; kingdom Metazoa; phylum Arthropoda; class Arachnida; order Mesostigmata; family Laelapidae; genus Tropilaelaps; species Tropilaelaps mercedesae. The sequence goes on along the minus strand of MNPL01014195.1, from coordinate 74,202 downwards.
ACTTTCGCTATGGGTGAGCTATCCGTTCCCTATGTGTTGATTGTTGCTATTTATTTCATGTTCCAATCTTCTGCTCCTCGTTTATGTGTGAATTGTGAATCTAAAAGTCCGTCCTCCATGGCGCGTAGATCTGGGAGCTGAAATTTTTGCGTTCCCCCCTGGAGTTCATGGAAGACATTAGGGCCGAGGGCCGCGTCGGGTCTGTTCTACTGGCGGTAAATCGACTAGAGGATGGAGGACGCGTGGCCGTGCCCACGGGCAGAGTGGAGATGATCTCCAGCGGCATTGTCCTTAAAAGCATCGGTTACTCGAGCAGCTGTCCAGACGACGACATACCCTTCGATGGTCGGAAGGGTGTGATTGTGAACGAAGCTGGACGCGTCGCTGGATTGCCAGGTGATTGTTGAAAAATTTAGCCGAAATAAGTAGTTAGGTCGATTAGGCCACAGTTACCGTTGTTAGTCCTGGATCATGGAATTCGAAAATAACATCGTTCAAACTAGCAACTGAATTATCTTCTGCAGGCGTTTACTGCAGTGGCTGGGTGAAAACTGGTCCGGTAGGTGTGATTGTATCGACAATGAATGGTAGCTTCGAGACTGGCGCGAACCTGCTCAAGGACCTGAACAGTGGAGTGATTGATTCCAGCGTCTCCAAGCCGGGAAGTGATTTAATTGTGAATCAAATCCTCAAGGAGAAAGGTGTGACTGAGTAAATACGGGTATATTTTTGCTGGGAAACCTGGTTCAGTAAGGGCAGAACCGTTTGCACTGGGCCGTTTCCGCCAATGTGTTTGTTGGACATTCAGTACCGCATGATTTGATTCGTCTCCGTTTTACGAATAGGCCAACTTTTAGTTTTCCATAAACTAGTTTTTACTTTGAAAACGACTAATTTTTATTGGTCCACGGCTTAGAATTACCTTCGTACTTCAATAACTGCTTCTGTTTGATTAGGTGTTCGCCATGTCACTTTCGAGCAGTGGGAGAAGATTAACGCCTACGAAACCGAAATGGGTGCAAAGAAGAACAAACTCGCTGATAAGGTTCTCTCCGTTGAAAAGATGCTGGAAATCGCATTTTCTTAGTGTCTGGTCTGTTTATATTCACAGTTTATATATATATATACATATATATATGACCTCATGGACACTTTGTACATTATCTTCGTTGACGACGTTTTTTTGAATAGTAAATTGTATCGCTCTTTTTCGCAGTTAAAATAGATCACACGTAATTGTTGCTGTTTATGTAACTGAACAAATGACAGACATAAACAAGCGTATATGTGCCTGAGTACTGCAAAGCTGTTAATAAATATTGTATAGCTTTTGTCATGTGTGTTTAAATATTTGTGCTGTACCTTTCAACTAACTCCTCAACGATTTGCTGTAGTCAACTTCTTAGTGATGTTCATAAGCTGAATTCTAATAACCAGCCGTTTATTTACAAAATTTAACCCGCTCTAGCCGCAAAGGACTCCTCCACACTGTACTACTGAGGCAACGTACAGCGCCCCATATTGATTACCTTTTCTGTTCTCTTCTTTAATAGTTTACGCGTTCTTCAACGCCTCACAAGCGCTACGCAACTTTACTATACACAGCCGCCTTACCCATCTCTGCTCTCGCAATGAATAACTTAACGACGTTATTGTCTACCGAAATACGTAGCACATACGTTCGCCTATTCGCTATTCTCTTCCTTCTAGGCTAATAAAATCCCATACAGCTCACACTGGCGCGTTCCGCAAGCAAAACGATATTCGTTTGAAACGTTCTTCTTTTAGAAAAGACTGTAACCAATCTTTGACGTACGGTGCATAAACGGGCCAATGATTCGGAGAAATTTGAAATCGCTCTATTCATCATCAAAGATGAGTATGTCTTAGCTTCTTTTCGGTTCTAAGATAATTTCATTGTTCAGTTGCTTCTAACCCTATAAGACCTATAACCCTATAAGAGTTTCAAGTACAACGTAATAATGTATATATTCAATAGTGTGTTGCGTGTGTTGCGGATGCTGGTCGAGACTTTGTTGTAGTTAACCTCAAATGGGTCTCTTGCCTTACAACCAGTTTACATGTCGAATTTCGTGCATTTTCAAAAGCTAAAGTGCGGTATTTTCGAAAACAACATTAAGTACAAAAAAGGAAAGAACTAGGAAAAGCAGTTCTTTACGTCTCCAAAGAAAGGGAACAAAAATATGGAGAATTTACTGCATAGGCAGGTGGACAACAGATTGGCAGAAAGAAAGACCAATATTATTGCTGGAGATAAAGATATGTTACATCGTATGCTGAAAACATATCTCGTGTAGTGCCGCGTTGAAAGACTTCTTTCAGTATGGAGCTTCACTTTTGATTTTACACAGGACTTGTTTGATACTTCAGAAATGTGTGGGTTTTATCTCCAAATAAGTGTAGGGTTTTAAAACATTTAAAGCACGCAGAAGTGACTCTCAATATCGTTGTCGAATACAAGTTTTAGGCTTAACAAAAGTGCCTGATTTGGCACCATTATATTTTCATGGCTTTAGCTGTACTTATGTTCCTCGTCTTCTAGGATATTTTCACGTTTTCCTTCCAGTGCTATTGGCTTAGAATGATGCCGTGGTTGTAATTGGCAACGAATTGACGCGAAGGTACCATCATCGCCAAAAACCACCGTGTTCTCCTTGTTAGTCGTCGGTGCAGTTTTTTCCTTTCCGTAGAAATCACGACAATCCCATTCCGTTGGCACTTTTGACGCACGAAAGCGCTGTAGAGAGAGATTCAGTGCAGCAAATGCTTCCGCTGTCGACACCTCGCATAGAGATTCATGTTCATGGATTTGATCTCTTGATGCAATAACATCGAACGCCACTCGGCTGCATATAGGAACCGGGGCGCAAGGGACGTTAAGTGCTCCCACAGTTCAATGACCACAGTACAAACCCTACGACAGATATCAGACGAGGGATATTAACTATTCATCAATGTTCCGATATATTTTGTCTGCACTTACGCTAAGTGACGCGGCAACCTGGAATCGTCCACTTGGGTTTCGGCAGACATGCCTAACCGGTTAGTTAGTTTAAAACAAACCTCACTGAACATACCCGATGACGTGCTCCGGTCCAATAGCTCGACGATTCGAATGTTCTCAAAAACCTGATTATCTTGGTATGGCTATATTTACAGAGCGATAGTCTAGTGAAGATCTGGCAATAATTCCAGTCCCTGTTTGGTATGTTCTGCCGGTGAAGCCCTGCCACACAGGAGTCATCTGAGCAAGTCACAGGTCACTGTTGTTACGTCAGCAATGCGAGTACCGCTCTACGAAACACTTTAGTAGTTGGGATATTGACGATTTTCCAAGGATACTGTGCCCACCCCTCATACCGCAAAACGGTCAAATGACACTGAGTTTGCTAGAGCAACGAACTTCGCTCTGGCGTTCGTTGACAGCAGCGTCAGATACGATATCAAGGCTCGGATTTGAACAGATAGTCACGCATGCCGGCACCGGTCTCCATCGCGAGCATCCAATGTAAGCAGGGCATCAGAGAAAGCTGGTTCGATTGGAAACTCCAAAGCGAGTCTGTTTCCCTAAGACTTCGCCATTATGTTTTTTCTCCACCGCCTTTGTACAGATATTTCCGATTTGAACATTTAGAACGAAGGCAGCGAACAACGTGCCGCAATGCTGCACGCAAATGTGCTCGAATGGGTTACCGTCCTCATTAGCGAATTAATGACTGGCAATGCATTCGTTCCGGGATCTATTCCGCCGGCCTTGGGGTCTTTTCTAGGCATTCATGGGGCTTTAATTTTCGCTTTTTATTCTATGAAATTTTATCGGCGCGACGGCCTGCGCGAGGAAAGCACCAGAAAGCACGCTCAATGCGCTGATTATGCTTTTCGACCGACTCTTAATTGTCGTGCGACAGGGTCCAGCGTCTATTGGCTCGTCGGCGAAGGTTTCGTGCCGTTCCAGGCTAGCTTCTGGATGACTGAGCCAGCGCTGAGCTGCGCCATGTTCTCCCTACAACAAGCCTACCTGAGCATCGCCTCGACCGGCGCCCTCAACGGCATCAACAACTACTACATCGGCTTCATATATTGCATGGACCGCCACTTAAACGAATGCCTGATCGTCAGACTCGTCTACTATAAGAACTGGTTCTCGTTCATGAGCGCTTTCCCCTGCCAGACGCTGATCGGCCTCGACTTTTGACGGTCGATTACAATCGGGCCCATACCTAGCGGTAATTGTTGGCTCCCAGGATGGCGCCCGCTGGCGCAACGGGTCCACCGAAAACTCGACCGAGCTGCTGACATTCACCGATACCCCGACCGCCTTGTCAACTCGTTCATGGATGCGCGGCGTCCCTATGCCATACACGTGCTCCTGTGGACGCTGGACAGCTGCTTCGGGCTGTGCATTTGACTGTGGCGACCCAAGTATTCTTACTTCACCGACGGCCTCATAGTGTCGCTTTAATGTCCAGACACATTACTATTTCGCTAGCATCTTCACTGTTTCGCCATGCTGGCCATCTTCTTTAAAGCGGCAATCAAGCACGGCGAAGACCTTGTGACTCTGATCCGCGAGCGCAGTCTGCTGCAGGTAAACACATTCGAACTTACGACAGAATCATGCCTAGGAAATACCACCAAAAGCGGTTTTCCTAGAAACCGTGCCATTGAAACGTTGGACACTAACATGTTTAGACACCACTAGAGGGCGCTACCGTATATGTTTGAGGTGCAGGGTCCAACAATGTTAACCTGAAACCGGGCATTGTGTGCAGCGCCCTTTAACGGAGCGCGAGCCAGCTAACGTTTAAACGAATATCGTGAACCGTAAACTAAAAGCTAATAGTACTATTGAATGAGTAAGATAATAGTAAGATTGAATTAATGACAGGCAACTTTGTGCCGTAGAGACATGTTGTTCTTAAAATACCGATATAATTGCCCTTCTAACTATTCTGCTATTCGGTTCTCAGCTTTTCGGTCTCTCCTTCAGAACCTAGAAAACCGAACAAAACGCGTAACACTACTACCATTTGCTCTGACCAATGACTCATGTCTTCCCTGATGTATTATTGATCGGCTCACTCAAGCGAAATTTATTCCAAATCACGGCCAATACCTAGGCGTGCATACTGACCGGCCGTCGGACACGCCAGCGTAATGAAGCGTGAGTTCTCTTTGCAGGTGTACTCTTCAACCGATTGCACCCCGAGCACTCCTGTAGTCTGCTCATTTTTTCTATGAAAAGCTTAACCCTGTCTTCGTTCGACGTCATTTTCTACTCGAAGAGCTCGTTCGTCTCGGCAATTAGTCCCGTCCTGTCGGCGGCTGTCCTGTTCGAGCAGCTCGTATCGTCTTCGCAGGCGACGACGGAGGAATGAAGCTGCCAGCTTCACCCGCCCGGACTGTTTGATATAAGCATCTCCTTTGCTAGGGATATTATCCTACCTAGACGCATCGTGAGAGACTAGGATCATGTCACTTTGCGATTAACCCTGACCGACGGCTCATAGGTACGATAGTAGCAAGACAGATGGCCATGAAGACAATTTGTCGAGGCAAGAATTATCGCATCAAAACGACGCCCTGCCGATGCGCTCTGCGTAGGCCATGTATATCCCGCACTGAGAATCTGAAAGAACTCTTACGAAACGGAAGCCCGTCAGCTATTATGGTCTCAGAGGCGTTCCGCATGGCAAGGGTCCTTCTCTCAACTTGTTGAGAATTTTCAACTTTAATACATCGATGTCAATTAATTTGTCGATAGCCAAGAGCACGGTGGTGTGAACAGATTTGAGTGTCTAACAGTTGGGCAGTGATGATATTGCCGCTTGTCGGACTAACGGCAAGGAACGGTGAGCGAGATAACTGAAGAGATTTGAATAAACCGTCGAAGCCAATAAAGCAGCTATCGTGGACATTCACTTCGTAGCTTCGCATTTTGTGTGACGGCCCGTATTATGAATTGGTCAGCTGGGCCGTCTTCAAGACTCGTGTAGCCTAGCATGCTACCCACAACGTGAAGACGCTGGAAGAATATCAGAACTTTTCCTCCGTTGACAGCGCGGCCGTACACACGTCTAAGCATCCCTTTTATTTTCTGTGTGGATGACGACTGCTTTTGACGGTCACGCAAGCAACAACCTAGCGAAGAGCTGCCACTGTATCTCACTCATATGGGCCCGATAATTAAAACTGTTGAATTCTAATCTCGTAACCTACAGCTATCCTCTATGAAGGGTCTACCTTGACGAAATCCTTGTACGTAAGGAGTAATAAAAAAAGGCGTGTATAGGAACCTTAGCTTGAACACGAACTGAGGTGAAATGACAAGTAACCCGTGGAGTTCTGACATGTTTACAAAGAACGGCAAAATGCTGTTCTTCCAGCATGCTCATAGAGCTGACTGATAAGTTTTGTTTTTTATCGCGTGAAGATTTGTATACGGCATAAAATATCTCCGTCAGCTGAACTTAGGATAGGAACAGTGTTGTTGACTTCTAAAACAACATAGAAACATAGTCATTCGATGTATATTGCTTATCTGCTTATTGTAAATTAACATAACTAAAAAGTCTCCGGAAAATTTGATCAGAGAGATTGCATCCGTTTTTACAGATGACAAATTTTCTCAAGGGTATTTACTTGTTTTTTTTATAATCAAAACAGGGCGGTACTTTTTCTAGTAATGCTATTCTCTTCTCACACAGGTTACGGAAGTAAGATTGATCGTTCTTTGTTAACATGTACAACCACCTAAATGCCACGTATATAGCGTAAGGTGGATATACCACTAGTTCAATTGGCGACCTTTGTAAGCTTTATAGGGCAGAAATTCTTGTACTCGCACAGCGATGGCCCAATCTATAAAAAGCGCACAAAGTACAGATGCTAACGCTGGTTATGGGTTATGAAATTTTTTTCTTAAGATCGGTCATTTGCAAAGTGCAGAAGTAGCATGTAATTGCCGTGAGATATCTGAAGTAACGCGGGTTGCCTAGGTCCAATACGTAAGCGCGCTCTAACTTTTTGCTCAGCCTAGAAAATGCGCCACAAAGCGCACAATGCTAGTCATCTCACCGATTCCATCATCACCTTTGTTTTATGCTGCAGCCATTAATCTTGTACCAGTCCCTTACGCTGCTCGCTCATCCGTAGGCCTCGTCCGCGAAGTTCATCGCCCTTTATCAGTGGCTGCCGTACCAAAGTGACAAGAAGAGGGACGAGACGTGTCATCAAGACGATGCGCCACATAGGTTCTGTTACGGTAAATTTTGTCATCTCTGCGGAGTGCACGGTGCGAGTAGCTATTCCCTGAGAATGTCCGGCCATCAGTTTGGCCTGCGCAGTGACACCGAGGCGACAACAAATGAGAAGTGAAATGAGGTATCTCTAAAGCGCAGGCCGTTCGGTCCTGTAGTCCACATCGGTACCTCTTATACGGGGCTCACGCAACGGACATGCGTTGCTGTGGTGTGACCGCAGAATATTAATGAACATATCTGGAAATGAAAATACCTGGAGAAAAACATTGATGCGATACTTTTTCCAAGGACAGAGAAGCCGGACCGGTTAATTGTGGCGATATCGGTGGGCGGTAACTGTCTGGCTACAATATCCGTTTACCTGATTTAATGGAAATTGACTCGTAAAACAGTCACGATTTCGAGCAGCGCCAAAAGAGCAACAAACTCACGCTGACGGATCATGTAGATATTTTGATGTATTTTTTTCCGATTATCGCTTCATCGTGCCATACCCCATTGCCGCCCACGACTGATGTCTGACTGGTGCTGAGTCATTCGAGGCCGTTCCGAGAACGTGAAAGACTTCGGCATTCTTCAGCAAACTTCGGCTGGATATTTCAGCTTCCGACCTCGGTCTCCATCATCGGCGACAACGACTATCAAGATATCGGCTCTTTAGCGAATTTGATTCTATTTTGTGAACGGTGTTTGTCGCCTGATCGTTGGGGTCGATCTAAAACTGGAGCGTGCCATACAAGCTACTTCGATTTCACGGGGGGGAGAACAGCGAAATTTCCTAGCTTGTAGCTTAGGGCTACACCTTGACTAGCTTTGGTGTCTTCTGCATTTATGGTTGCCCTTCGGCGCGAATATGTTTTGTAAAAGGGCAACTAAGTGCAGAAGCTATACGTTCGGAAAACGAGTAAAATGACATTGACATTTGGAAAGGACAACTGCGTTTCATTGACGTCAGTAGCTAGTTTTGCCTCTATGTTCATACTTCCAAGTTCGATGTGATCGCGATTGAACGCAAATTCCAAAAATAATGTTAGGCATTAAACAAAATTTACAGGGAGCAGACCTTGTCGACGACCATTCTGCTCGCATGCACCTTCTCGCACTTAGCGATGAGACCGATAGGAAACTGTCTAAAGTCAAAATAATTTTATTTCGAATATATGTAAGTATGCGTCTGAATTTGCTTGTCAGCGATGCTTTTACCTAGTAATCGTCGGTGTAAAAATAACAAAGCCAGCGATATACATGGAAGACGATACAACGCTCGTACAGGGCAATCATTTCATGTAACCACTACATTCGTACAGGCATTGTCAGGAACTGGCGCCGGCGTCTGCGGGGGCTTGAACGGAGGCATTTCTTTGATGAGTTTGGTAATCCGTTCCATGACGATCTCGTTCTGACAGTACACCTGTGGATGAATACGGGGAAGACGCACCGACGAGGTTTTCGTAGGAGATACCAAACAATAGCAAAGTTTGGACAGAAGAACGGTGCATGATAGGAGTTACACGAGAAGTGGAAAAAACAGACATACATAGATACACATCGTGTTTAATGATTCAGCCCCAAAATAGAATCAGACGTTGTTTGTAATGTCCCGTGTTTTGGTGAAAGATGGCTCTAGGTTCCGCATAGCCCCGCTCCTCTTTCGGGCTAACACACTTAAACGGCATATAGTTTAAGAACGGTTTTCTCAAGAACAAATATCAGCATAAAATGACAACGTATCCTGCAAGTGTGGCGCTAAAATTGCAGAAAAGGCTGTGACATCATCTCGAAGAACGTTTAAATCTTCATGCATACGTCATGCACACGTTTCTACTTGTAAAGTGAGGACAGTATCGACGGAACGCTGTTCGTCGAACCCACTCTAGTCCGATGGCAAACCGACCTGCTTAACGGAGTATGGTGCAGCAATATGGGCAATCTGTGCGATACGAATTGTCACCCCATCTTCAGAGCAGAGCTCAGCCGGTAAATGGTGAGATTTCAAATAGCTCAGAACATGATCCCGAAGGGCGTTCAGTTCTTCCTGCGTAAGTTCTACCTGGAAATAGCAGATTAAAAAGAATTCAGAAAAACGCTCCATGAGTGACGGCATCAGATCTTGCAAATCGGCCATACAGGGACGGTTCGTCACAGAGTGTGCGGTTGACGAAGCAACGGCGTCAGTTTTGAGATCATCCTCTTGGCATATGATATTCCTTGAATCTACAAAAAATAAATCGTTTTAATGCATTCGTAGCAGCCCGCAAGCCTAACCCGAAAGGTAAAGAAAAACGTTCGCCTTTTCTATACAAACATGGCACACTACACACGACCGCGACATTGAGAGAAGTTGTAATGCGATATTCGGTTACCCTGTCCTGTTGCTTGAAGAGTTCTTCTACGACGGCGGCGTGTTTTGACAGTCCGTCTCCCACGAAGACGTCATCGATTGACGAGCCGAAACACAGAACCAGCTCTATGATCTTCCCTTGTGAATTCACCTCAGCGATTATTATGCTACGGCACAACGGGTAACGGAAAACAGATGCCAATGGCCCGATTCGTTAGTAAATCGGCGAATTTTTTCATTCGTGTGCAGAAAGGAAAAACGCTCGTGTAATTGGTGCAATGCAAAACCCATGAAGGCGGTGCAATACACAAAAACGCGGACCCGTCACCGCTTTAAGAGGGATGTCGCTATGCGGTCAGAGAGAGGCAAGTTTTATTTCACGTGTGATTCAGGAAAGACGAAAAAGGAACAGCTTCTGTTTGAGAAATAGTCTTGTACATTCGCAGTGACAGACAAATTCTCGACAGAGCAACAGTATAGAATTCGTCTACTCTAAATGCGTAGTTATTGCTCTCAGGGAGCTCTCATGCTCGCAGCAAGCTCATGAGTACTTATTGCTCTCTTTCCAACAGATTCGTGTGGAGTCAGATTAGTAGCAGGATATGGTTTATATACCATCATATTGTCATTATATATATATATATATATTGTGCTACTGCAACCTTTTCATGTTACTATTTCTACAAGAGCGGAAGCGCTTAAAAGATGCCGCTACGTTAATAAACGACACACGTACTATATCATATTGTCTTACAACTAGATAGATATTGAAATAGATATCATCTTGGCAAACCTTTGGGTAATTGGATCGATCGCCTGAACGACGCCCGAATGGCAGCGGTTTTTATCACAGCGGATGATTACCTCCCGGTAGAGAAGTGTCTCCAGTTTGACGGGATCAGAGCGAATAGTCTGCCAGTTCTCTTGTGACAACGAAGAAGCATCCGTTGCGACTTGTAGCGGGAGCGGTGATAGTGCGGGTGGCGGCAGCGTTGACATGCCTACGCAAGGGCCGATTCCCGGTGAAATTCTCACGATGCCTAGAGGACGACGAGAGAACATAAAATATGAATGATGATGAGAGCACGTTTTTGCCACAGCGTTCTTCGTCCTGAGCAGCGCGCGAGAACGGTGTAGAATTGTGAATTTGCCAGTGAATGTGCAGAAGTCATAGTCCAATACAGATCCTATCTGTTCGAATACCAGTTTGTCTGTGACTTGTAATATTAGATGTACTCTACAGATATAAGGGCGAGTTAAAGGCTGGCCGGCGAAATTCCAAACCCGAGAGATTTCACCGGTCCCATCAGGAAGCTGCATTTCGGCAGAGCTTTGCTCCCCCGAATATCTGCAGATCCCACTTGACATATCCTAGACATCGCTTCTAACCGATACTCGGCGTTACGAGATTATCTAAATATGGCACTGCAATATTCCAAGGAAACGAAGTGTCCAAAGGGCAGCATAAGCTCAAGCTCTGCACTGGCAGAAGTTAAAAGATTGACAATTTTTGCCGCCACAACGATAATGGCATTCGAAAGTAATGGTGCACTTAATTCTAAAAAATAGTCGAGTCCTTTGACACATTAAGAACTTCCTAACATACAACCTGTAATATAAAACTCAGAAACAGAGACATAAGGTGCGCGGAAAGTAAAGCAAGAGTACATGTGCACAGCTTGCTTTTGAAGAACGTACCGATGTCACTGAGTGTCACTGTACTTCCCGCAGGCTACACGATAATAGTAAACGACGTGCATCTCCATAGAAAAAAACTTGAATGGTCTCGGCCATATGATGGACGAGTGCACGGAGGAGTCGCTGTTTTGCGCTCGTTCGAACTGGTTCGGGGGAGTCCGACGTCCGAGGAATAACTGCCCTTTCGGCATCCGAAGTTTAACGCAGTGGACATTTGAATCGCTATAGAGCGGCAAAATCCTATTTGGACTCAATAGCTAGTGCAATATCATCGAAATCTTCATTACAAAAGTACAAAAGGTACAAAAGGTTCATTTTTTGACGAGGACGGGGAATCCTGCTGTCAAAGAGGATTCTCGAAACTTAACGAAAGCAGGAAAATCTTGCCAAAGGTCATCGATGATTTCATTACTCAACGCATCCACATCAGTTTGTTCCAGTTACATTATTATGCCTTCGGGAGCGTATCCAATGGTATGTTTACAAGTGTAGAGCCGTCCACATCGATAGATAAACTGTTTACGCAAGATCTTAAGTTCGTATTAGATGACCCGTACATATGAGCCGTGGCAATAAGAAGTTGCGGATGGGTCTATCTCTGTAATATCATGCAAGGGCACACCAGACAATTATTAATCATATGAAATTCCATTATTTTCCCCGGGAGCAAAATACATTTGAATTTAGACCCGCTTTTTTAATCGAACACAAGCAAAGTATACAGTTGCGAAGGCGCCTGCAAGACAAGCTTTCACGCCTCGCCATCGAAGTTAAGCAAAGTGTATCATGGATGGGGTCGACTAAATTAGACGACTGTCTGACATTTCGGATTTACCTTACGAGCTGGTAGACGACCGCTGACGCTAGTTGTTTTTCGTCAGAGCTGTGACCTTGTCGAGCTCGGTGGCTTGGTGCATCCGCGTGCGCCTTCAGGCGACCTTAGGGTGAGACACGTATAGCTGGGTGCACGGGTTCGATCCCCACCGTTGCACATTTACATTTACGGGGTCCGTCTTACGAGGTAATGCAGAAAGCGCTGCTGTGGATGTTAAAGTTGAAAGGCTGTCGTCACCTTGAGCAGGAAAAGCGACAGGGTGGTATGTTGGTGGCCCGTGTGTCCTGGCGTAGTCTGCAAAAACAAACTCGTTTTCAGCAGAAATAGGAAAACGACCCACGAGTAGATCCACGGGTCCTCCGTTATCGAATCGTCGAAACCTGTGCGAGTTTGCGTTGAGAAACGCGACGATCAGCAAAACTACTACTGGCAGGCGAAAAAGCAGGCAAAACTGCCAACGAAAAAAGCGTTCTATGCATAAGAACTGACACAATTGAGAGTAAAGCAACATCGCTGTAACCCTTGACCAAATATAAGCAAAAGCAGATTGGACCTTGAAGACGTGTGGTGGGCGTCTCTCGTGTCGTGGATTTCTCACTGAAAACGCTGGCTGTGACGGTTAGAACTGACGGCTGGAACGGTGTGGCGGCGACATCGATCGACTCGAGGGGACTTCCCGTTTCTTCAGCCGGACACCTTTGACAATCGATGTCGACCAGCCATCAATGCCCCCTCTAACTAAGACAAACGCCTATAGGAATGTTCGTAATAACTGTGCCCCCTACGCGGACAGTCACCGCGTAATACGAATACCCACATTGTTATTATTATATGACTACGAGGTCCCCAAAGTAATTCAAAGTATTCTCAAAAGAATGGCGCATACGCGAAATGCCAACAAGTAGTATCGATTGCTGAACAGCCTCAAAAACCAATAATAACGTTGACGAGGAGCACTTAGTCGAGAAGACCTTTTCGCCGGTCGAACGCCTAGGGGAGAGGCGATCGCGACACACGAAATGATCTCTGTTCGAGACAACCGTCATTAAGGCATTATAAACACACATGCACACACACACACACACACACACACTACACAAATACACAATAGGGCACACCAGCACTACTACGTACAAGCTACGGCCCGTAGAACTCTGGAACGCGCGCTTCGCCGTATTTCGAATCGTGGACGCGTCGTCTCACGCGGTCGTGTGCTGGGGCGAACTGGCGGATGTTGACATGTCAACGGCGGCTAGTGCGCCTGTTGATAGACTCATACAGGTCGTACAACTCGGCGAAGTCTCTTGAAAACTTCTCATTTCGTCAATTCCGCTGGACAGGGCGTTTGACGGAGCGCTGCACAAAGCCAACCGGCAAGACTCGGTAAAAATGTCCATTCCAACGCTGTACCAACGAGCATCGGACTAGCGTAGAGGATGACGCTCGCGAATCCTTCGCTGACGTCTCTCTGTAACGGCGCTGCTCGGTGGGAGCACTTGCTGAAGCGAAATCTTTCCGGGGGACTCGAAATCGGGAATTACTATCGGGAATCGTTTAGTGTTTATCGCGATCCCGCAGGAGTTGCGCAGTGCACCGGACTCAGGTCGGCGGCATAGAAGGTCGGCAGCCTTTCATAGTCGCTCTGCCTTGTCTCATGTCGCCAGGTAGTGAAATGTGTAAGGTTACGACCGAGGAGGGCTACGCAATCAGTTTAAATCGATTTCTGCAGGCTGACCTCGGTGGAGCTGTGCTTCAATGCTCAAATAAAACCGTATTCACCAATATTTCACCTCAACTCAGCGTCAACCTAGCGTTGACGCTATTGGCGACGTCATCATCATAGGACGCCATTCGCGTCCGTAGCCCGGCGTTGCTTAAATACAGCCGCCTAGGATTGGCATCACGAAGAACCAAACGCGCCCGGGCCAAATTGACTATTTGTTGATGTTTGGGCGTTAACCGAACTCATTTCACATTCAACAACAACAACAAACGCTTCTAACAGACAAATAGGAAAAAAAGCTAACAGACTTTAATTCGTCGTTGAGGCGTGTCGGGGGCCGGCACAACAAAATAAAAGGACGCGAACAAAGCATCATGCGCGAAGAGCGGACGCGTCCTCGAAGTCGCACGACCTTACTCCGGTGAGCACCGGAGAGACTTCTCTCGCCGGATGTCGTACATTGGCGATCTATAACGTAGCTCCAGGGACCGAGTGTATGAGCCTTAGCCATCGCATCGTGCTCCAGTCCGAACCCCAGAGCTTCAGGCGTGTGGATTTAGGAGCGTCGTCGGCGTTTTTGCGCTACAATGCAACACAAAAGTGTTGCGGAGAAGTGACTGGGCGTTTAGACAGAATAATCGCGCACAACTGTGACGTGAAATTAAGTAGCCAATCCTCGAATACGGCGATATTGACTTCTCAATATTTAGATGTCTGAGTCACATTTTTATATGGTAGAGAAACAACAAGTGTGTGAATGAGCTCTTTCGGCAGGGTCTACTTCAAAATGACACCGGTACAACCCTCGAGAAGGCGTGTTGGAAATCTCAGGGAAAATCGAGGCTTTGTTGAATTTTTGGAAAAAATCACACACGCTTCTCCTTTAAGGGTAATTCACCTTCTACTATTGGGTTGGCGTTTTCCCATTATTCGGGGAGTGTTAATAGAGACATGAGTAAATAACATCGCTGCATGTGGGCTAGAAAATATTTTTTGAGAGCGAAACCTCCATGACAAAGGTTTTCCGTGCGCATGAGCTTCTCCAATGAAAATATTCGCTCATCGCCAAAAACTAGCGTTTCAACGTCAATAGGCTTTTTCCTGTGGGTTGATACGAAAGTCAAGTATATGCTGACAATCCGATGACCACCGAAAAACAAATGGTCGAGATTCGCATCGCAAATCGCTTTATACGCCAATGCATTTACATTCAAGTACAACAAAGTAGAAGCAAACGCTAGGCCAAACTTCGATTACAAGTGTAACTTTAAAAACGAAGTACGGCACACACTACCCTCTTCAAACACACCCGATACACACGCGAGCAGTAGCTTTTTCCTAATTTGGATCGTCGGCCTCGTCAAGTTTTTGTGTTTTCCGATCGCCGCACGTGGCGCTGGCCCGGGTTTCACATCGTGGGGGGCTTCAATAGCGTAAATTAACGCATCCAACCCCAATCGCTCGCCTTCTTCTAGAGAGATCGGACCTGAACTATTCAATTGTCACCCATGTACATTCTAGCATTTGAAGGATGAACGGGCAGCCGAAGTAATTGAAAACGATAAAAACATGTGCAAGGCCACTTCACTCGCTTAGCCTCTCTGGCTTTGGCGATTTCCTCGAGAAACGTTTTTAGCGTCCTGCTCGACGTAGAGCCGGTAGAGGAAAATACTACGAAAGGAGCCAACGTTCATGTCGGAGCGGCGAACAAACGGACGAGCTGAACTCGAGACGTTGATTTCAAATCAGGTTTGGGCACCTCCACAAGCTCAGCTTGTGCAGAAATGAGAATCGGCTGATGTCATCGATGTCAGCTGATTTCGTCTATCCGCAGTAGTGAACTGTTACAGTGTTTTTTCTCTCGCTGCTCGGCTAACACTAGGCATTCGCAACTGTAGTGAATTCTCTTCTGGAAGGATGTATTCCTCATTGCCAGAACTGGACGGAGGAGGTTGACGTCGAGCATACGTCCGTGTTTCAAGCAGTAGTCAATTGCGGGGTCTTTTCACCTAATAGAGGTGGTATTAGAGTTTCGTTCTAAGTACGAGTGACCATGACTGGACTTCCGCCGTAATCGACGTAAGACTCTGTCTCTCTCTCGATCTCTCTGTCTCTCTCAATCTCTCTCTCTCGATATCTCCCTGTATCTCTCGATCCGTGAGGGCTGATACGCGTGTGGTTTCGAGAAACGAACGAACCCTAGCGAGCAATCAGTAGCTCCTACGAACAGACATTTGCCAATCTCGACCGTTGAAACGGTCACTGACAATGCACCAGCAGGCCGTGCGATGTTTAGCCATTAACCTATCTCCGTTGTTTAGATCGCAGTCAGACAGGAACGTCCGCCGAGCAGCGATCTCGCGTCATCAAGCCAGCCATCGGCCTGCTTGAACGCTTGCGCCTGCCTGTCTACATTGTAAGGCCTGTCGAGCCTGCCCGGCCGCCTGATCCGCCAAAACTGAGACGCAGGCCTCTCTCTCTGCTCAGCCTAGGCCCTGCTCCGTCGGACGCACGATACCTTCGAATTCGCCAGTAATGCGGCCAGGAACGCTGGTTCTTGCCGAACTATTTCGTACTGATCACCGACAGATATTCGGCATCGGCTCTCGGAGCGCTCGGGTCCACTCGTGAACGAGCTCGGAGCACGTACCGCTAACGGGAACGTCCGGCAACGATTCTTTGGCAGAATCGACTGGACGCGAGAAGCTCCAATACTTTTAGAGGGGCCAAGGAACGCGCACGGCCTAAATGAACCTTTCCATTGTACTCGATCTGGGACAGGGCTGACTATCGTTACTGGTCCGGCGTGAGATTCTCTGTCGAAGAAAGTTCCCCTTCTCCTTTCGATCCGGCCGGTTGGTTGTCGGTGCAAACGTGCTCAATCCGATACGACCAACTCAGTGAAGAAAACATTTTACGTGTATTTGTGTGTGTGTGTGTGTGTGTGTGTTGATCTCATTGTACTGTCTTGTCTCATCGAAATGCCTGACTTCCAGTAGCCTTAGGCTAGGCTGACTGCCCAGTAGGTGTGGCAGTTGCCATTTTCCGGTAGTCCAGAGTCAGGCAAAAATTATTTGCGGGCACTTTTGTAACCTTGCCAGTACAAGAAGTAGTTCGAGAGGCAATCCCACGCGCGA
>MNPL01014195.1:42526-57175 GCA_002081605.1 Tropilaelaps mercedesae | reverse complement strand
GGTAGCAGTTTTTGCATTACTTCGTAAGACGGACCCCATATAAATGTAAATGTGCACCGGAGGGGGTCGAACCCGTGCACCTACGTGTCTCCTCCGGTCGCAAGGCGCATACGAATGCACCAAGCCACCGAGTTCCACAGGAAACGTAGGATGCTAATTAATAACTGTCCCACCGGATCACAGATGGGCTGCTCGCCGCTTAATACTCTGTGATAACGAAGTTAACAGGAGTTAATCGTATCGCATGCTTATAGCATATCATATCTGTAGCGAAAAAAGAATAAGTTGCGTCTAGCATACAAGCTTTAAAAAAAATAGACGCAAAAGCTTTAGTGCAAGCTGTGGAAGCTCGCTACGCGGCGACAAAAGCAAAGTGATACTTTCTACACGAGGTTTTCGACGGCTGCTTTAAAATATAAAAAACCGTACAAATATTATCATCTGATTTCCTTTTTAACTACGAAGTAAATGTGCGTATACGTAAATGTGTGCTGGCACGCAATCGTCCCTTGCTAGAGTAGTTTCTACCGCGTATGACCTATTGTCGGGAACAGTTGAGTATATAAAAGACACAAATTAGCAAATATGATCTACCCTATAGGAAGGAATTATTGAAATATTTGACCGTTTCTCCTTATTTGATAGGAGTCAACTGAAAATGTCATGAGCGATAGATTGTTGTGTGACTGTGAAGTCTTGAGTAACCTCACTCGTCATTAAAAGCTTAGGAGACTCAGCGTGATAATTACCCGATGTTAGTATGTCTATCAGCAGATGAGTAACGCAGTTGCCAAAAGTGTTTATCGGCTGACCGTTTAGCGTCTGCTACTGCAATGTTAATTTTCTTATAATGTCATCGATCGTGTAGCGATTTTAAATCTTTCCACGCGATCAGTGACATTCGAGTTGTTTCCTTCGCTCTCACTGATGTTGTCGCTTGATGAATCGCAGTGGCTTTCTCGTTGGCATGAGAAAGCCTTGCCCGCAAAAACGTGTCAACATGTCTGGAGCTACCATCCTTTCTTTATCGAGTCGCATCATCATTCAAACCAGCTTTCGTATAACCGCGTTCGTTAAATGCCAAACCATTAATCCCTATATATTGCAGATAGTTTTTGTTTTCGATAGAACTATGATCAAGACTGACGTTCAAAATGAAGCTGACTGTTTCCATCGTGCTCCCACTTTCAAGGGGCCACAGCGTCTACTGAATCTTCTAAAGGTTAGCTTCACTGGATTCGAAAAGGTATGTTTCATAGCATCGCATTGCTCCCTCAGTTGCTTAATTTCGTTTTGGCTTCGGCCAGCTCACATTGCAACACATGAGTGCCAACAAAAGCAA
The DNA here is from genome assembly GCA_002081605.1 of Tropilaelaps mercedesae. Classification (NCBI taxonomy): domain Eukaryota; kingdom Metazoa; phylum Arthropoda; class Arachnida; order Mesostigmata; family Laelapidae; genus Tropilaelaps; species Tropilaelaps mercedesae. The sequence continues at coordinate 55,833 of MNPL01014195.1, read as the reverse complement.
CTGTTATGTTACCTAAATATATAATTAGGCAGTTTCCTTTACGACTATACTCGCTCTTCTACTCTTGCTCTCATAGATCTCTCCTCAGCCGATTACATAAACTTATTTATTACCATGATTTTTTAACCGTGTTGGAATGTTCACATGCAATTTCTTAGCGAAGAATTCACTGAGGTTCTTAGTAACCCCGGTAATGTGATCTGGAACGTTTTGGAGCTAGCTTAACAATTCGGTTTTGCGGTGAAACTGACACAGCAGAATTACGTTTCATTTGTCCTTGAGTAGATATTTGTATACATACTGAGATTTGATGGAATGAATCCGCAAAGGACCCACAGTTCTAGTTCAGTATCATTTATAAGATTTATTATTAAAAGTTTGGATAACACCATTTCTAGAAATTGCCATACCGACTTTGCTTTTTAATCAGCTAAATTATGATATTCATAACAATGTTTACAATAACATCACAATGGCTGGCGTTGGACTTGGTTGAATGCCATTAACGCGTAACAGTTGTCAAAACGACTTCAACATGACGACTTCACTTTAGATGTCACAATCATAATTTTTAGTCTAATTTGATTTTAGGAATGCGAAGAAACAAACGACATAAAGAAGAAACATAAATGGTTGTCAGAGAATCTTAGCTTAAGAGAATCAAGGGTTTTTGGACTATCTTTTTTTTAACATTGCAATTATTATAATGTTGGCATTAGTAACTGTTTTGCACTTAAAGGATGTATAGTAAAGGATAATAACAAATAATCTTTCATGAGCTTACCAGGACTTTTTCCAATCCAGTATATTATGTTATTGCATGGACAGATTATAGTGTACCCAATGGTGAGAGCTGGTAATATATGTGTAGAACACTTTTTAATGCAGAGCTTGAGGAGCTTTATTATGGGGCACAGGTGAGCCCAATAACTATTTAAAAATTGTATAAATGCACGTCAGTGGTAGGTCGTCGGTGGTAAGATGTGGGGTTCTTAGTTGCACTGAATAGGGTTCTCTCCTTAGATCTGGCGTGATTACGTCTTGAAAAAACCTAATCCCCAGAATTCTAATTCGGAATTTTTAGTTTGGAGCCAAAAAGCTTATTGCATTATTTTGATGGTCAGGGGGTGCTCTGCCACTGCTTCCGATTTTTTTGCTTGCTTTATCATCTTAACGAATGTGGATCCTGCTAGTTTTTGGTTCTCGCTCCAGGGTATCTTCTTAGCCAGGTTTGGACATCGAAATCTGCTTCTTTGCCAAGTTCTTTTCTGGAGCACTTGTTGCTGAATAGCGAATACTATCGTTCTTTTTCTGGTCACAGAGTTGGTGTACAGATATGTCTGCCTTGCCGATTTTGTGATCAGTTTCCGAGTTATGATGTTGCTTTCTTTGCCAGTTTCCTCGAGCTGCTTCTAAAGACATGAAATCGTTCGTCCTAGCAAAAATATTGCTGTCCAGCATGTGCGCTATGTGCACTGAAATCGCCAATACCTCTTAAATCGTGCTTTTTGTTTTTTAAAGTGCCAGTGACTTTCTACAAAGTAAATTTTCCCTGGAGCGCTGTTCCGATACTGATGACGCATACATGGTGAAAGAGTAAGCAACTATGGTAAGTATACGTCACTTGTTGTCTCGTATTCCGGTCATGATCGTGGAAACAATCCGGAGTATCTCGGCTCTTTACCGCCAAATAGTTTGTGTGCGGAGTCAAAGTAAGGTCTTGCTAGCGGATTACCTCGAGGTATTTGGCATTTGGTTGCGATTCTGTGGTAACTTAGGGCTACTTCGGTTTGTTTTCGATTCCAATAGAAAGATTGCCCCGTTCTTCTCCGACAGAATCTCTAGTAAATATTTGTGCGCCAGTTTTGCCTTACGTCGAGCGACCACTGCTTAGACGAGATCGTCCATTTTCGTTGAAACTTAGTGTGAATCGTTATTTAATTGAAGTCGCTATATTTTTCACAGGTAGCAGGGGATGCATTATAGCGGGAAAGCATTGGGAATCGCCCTTCACTGTATTGAGTTTAAGGCGTTTCTGGCGTTCAGTTCGACTACGAGGCCCTTTGGTGAACGCATCTTATTCGTTCTACTTCTGCCATTTCTATTATGCACTGAAAGGTGGTACACTAATCTGTTCTAAAGCCATACTGCTCCTCAGATAGTACTCTCTTGTATTCAAATGCATCAATCTGTCTGTTGGTGATTATTGCCTGAAATGCTTTGCCCTCTGTTCTCAGCAGGCTTTGAGGCCTAGACAATTTGATTCCTTCGAGGTATTTCGTGGTTTGGGAATCACTATGAAGCGTGTCGGTTTGCACTCGCGTAGAATGGGTCCTGGCGTCAGTTTATTAAAGATGTGTTAAAACCTTTTTGCAAAACCATGATCCTTTTAGCAAGGCTTTGGTAGCTTCCGGTGAGGCACTGTCTGATTCTTGCGCTCTTCCAATGGAGGTCCTGTTGGCTTTAATAATGATTCCTACGTCCTTTGACGGTGGCGGCAAGCACATCAAATCATGGTGATCTGGTAGCCCCCGGCGTCCTTCTTCATTTCGATGGAGAAGTTGCTTCCATCTCACCTTACCGGTTGTTATAAAGATGCGAACATTTTTAGTGCCGAGTACACTCTTGTGCTACCTCTTGCGCGAGCAGTCTAGTTTTTCCTATTGTTTACGGTGCGTGAGCCAGTAGCGTTGTATGAACTCTCCAAGTCCCCTGTTGAGATATTGTGTTGTGTCGCGTTGATTGATTGATCGATGTTTTGGATAGAATATATACACTTTGTAAATGAGTAAATAGCCTACAATGAAGTGCCTGCGATGTTTCTTAAACTAGTGTCAATTATGTTGATCGATAGCCAAGCTGCGATAAAATCGATCAAGGACCCTGAGTTTGATAAACGTACCAAGTACATCGACATCAAATAACGCGTTCTAAGAGTACAGTAATGGTGATATTCATGTTCGAATGTAATCAAACTAGTCTACAAAGAGTCAACATAATTATAAAGCCTTAAAGTAGATCTGATTTCTACAAACCCCGAGAGTTAGTAATTTTGGGTGAATGCATCTATACCAACAAGTTTTTCTCTTTATATTGTGCATCCGGCAGGGCTTAAAAAATGAACAAAATTACATACACAGTTTGTAAAGGAACTTGTAATGGACATGATTCAAGCTGTACCATACATGCTTTAGACAATGATTTTATCGACTTCTGCATCAGAAATGAGCCTCTATGTAGCAGTCGTTCTAAGACACGGTTTATGAGAAAATAACCCACCAATTGGGCGGAGGGGTAGGAAAGGTATAGGTTAAGATTGTGGCTTACGAATACAGCACCACTTGTAAACGAGTGCCCATTACGAATAAGAACTTATCTATAAGTTCTTAGTCATTACGACATTTATGTCGTAATGGTGGAACCACAAGCAAACGTTCAGCCGTTAACGTAAATAGAGTACCATATACACACAATGCATATTTATAGACGATTCTATTTATACTCGTATCGTTCCCAATTTCTACTGTATTTATATATTAACGACTCTATCCTCCCAGACGATTTTTTTATCTTCACTTCTACTCTATAATAGTATGTAACACGATTTTCTCCAACATAGCAGTACACAAGATTCAAACGATTGTCTGATAAGCTAATAATAGCATCGCAGTTAATTTGCCTAATCACTCCCCGCCCAGATCTGCCAACTCAATTAAAAATAATAGATTATATGAGATCCGAGTAACAGTGAAAAAGAATAGTGCTGTTACGCGTTTCCATCCTACCTAAACAACAATATGAAATGGTTCAGCCGCTTTTTGTAAATTATAACTGTACAAATCATTCGCAAAATACCACTTCAAAACTGCTTTGGTTTAAAAATATCACATTTTGAGTATGATAAGAAGTGTAATATTAGGTAGTAAAACCGGATATCAAAATTTCTCTTATGTTATTCCAATTATTCAAAATGTATGAGTACATATTTCCTTCTACCGTTGTCAGGTTTTCAAGGCAGCATATTTGTATTTCCCATCATGATAGAGTGTACAACAAGCTCCTCCTGGAATGTTGTCTGCACAAGTCTGGTGGCAATATTCACTGAAGTAAACTTGATCATTGCTTCGTGTACTTTCAGAACATCAAATGTTCTAGCAGCAGTTATAATAGAAAGGGTTGTGCCCTAGTTCCGCTTTATTTCACGTAATTGAAACTTTTTCTCATGCGCGCGTTTTTACTGCCCAATTTATATGATTTGTGTAACAGGAGGATTCTGTCTCTGTAATCGAAGCGGTATTCGCACTGGCAGATTTGCTAATGCATTAATTTATTACTTTCAAACATCAATATTTTATTTTTTCAAAGCTGACCATCAGCCAACATTTAAGGTCCACGGTAGCAATCTTTGCATTACTTCGTAAGCCGGACCCTATATAAATGTACATGTGCGTCGGCGGGGATCGAACCCGTGCACCTACGTGTCTCCTCCAGTTGCAAGGCGCATACGAATGCACCAAGCCACTGAGCTCGACACTTTCAAATATCAATACGGGCACAGCCTTGCCTTTTAATAGGTGCTTTTAATAGGTGTGTTAGTATCTTAAGAAATTTGCCAAAATTCAATCTTCAATATATTTATTCAAGTCTCTGTCGAATTCAGCATCGAAATGAACATCTTTGTAATCAACTATCCGAAATTTATTCAGTTCACCTGCAAGGACAACTTTAGATTATCCCTACTAACCTTTTGTACCTTGTCAATAATACATACATCTAGCATATCAAAATTAACACCTTCATAGCAATTTGGCAGTGATCTTCAAAAAGGGAAGGATAATGTTGAGTAAAAAGATAACGCTATACGCAGCACTGTATGCATTTGCTGTAACGTAGAGAGGTCGTCGAAAAAGCTAGGTAGGAATATGATTCTCAGATCGCAATCGGTGTCAAGTAAACCAGGTAAGTTTTAACTCAGGTTACTGTGCACATAATGAAAAGAGCTATAGCTGTCAGAAGCATTTTTGTACAAAACCTGCTGATCCTATACCGCTTTAAATAAGTGTTGGCTAGGCGGTAGTCGAGCTCGGTACTTCGTGCATTCGTGTGCGCCTCGCGACCAAATTAAACAAGTAGGTGCACGGGTTCGGCCGTTGCCCTTTATGGGGTTCGTCTTACAAAGTAATGCGACAAGCGGTACCGCGGACGTTAAATTTTGGCTGGTGGTCAGCCCCAAAAAATATAGCTATGTGGTAAGATCAACCAAACAGTTGAAGGAACTCAAAAAAGCATTTGTTAGTGTATGCTATGGTAGATTACAGCATCTAGTAAACTGCTGCCTACGGCCTATGTGGAAAGAAGAATTTTACTACAATTATTGATCGTTATTAAAAATAGTAGTCTCTATATAAGAACGCAAAAGTTGACGTTTGGTGATGAATTAATTGAACAACGTTGTTTAAGTCTCATTTTTTACTAGTGTTAAAACCATTCAATGATAGTTCTGTACCAAAAAACAGATACTATGAATAAATTTTCTTTGAAAATGTGAGCATCTAGATGTTTACAAAGCTTCAGTAAACTGAGTAGACTCAACATACATCACGTGTATATTTTATAAATATATTCAATCTATCGTAATTAATCACTTAAAAAAAATTATTTTGTGTTTGGGGCGCATTACCGTGTATATAAAGCACGTCTGCGTATCAATTTACGGATGATGTTAATTTTGTATTTTTAGTATTTTCATAACCTTAAGTTTAAATTAACCTTCTGTTATTCTACGTTTTCCTATGTTTAACGGGCAGGCAATCAAAACAATTGGTGAAGATAGCGTTGTATATGGGTTGCAGTTCCTCAGCTATTTAATAAAGTGCCCATTATTCATTTTTGGAAACTTCCCTAATTACTTTTTCCGGTGCAAAAAATTGCTTGCACTTCATAAATAAAAGCAGTGTACTGGCCGTACTTAAAATAAGTTTGCCTTTTCTACGAATCGTAAGTAGTTATTATATATAATTTTAGGAGTCACCATTAGCAAAATATTTAACTTCTACGGCACCATTTTTCGTATTACTTCATACGACAGACCCCATAGTTTAAAATATGCAGCGCTGGCTTGAGCTCAGTGGCTTCGTGCATCTCGCGACAGGGGTTTAATTTCCGCCGTTGCACAAACAGCTCTTGTTGCAACAAAGAAAATCTGTTTATAAATGCCAAATATTATGGTATGGGTATGCTGATAAATTATTTCAGATTGTTCTTCTCTAGTTTTTTCTTCTTTACGTACGTAAAAAAAACTACGTCTGATGCCTTAACGGACGTAGAACCGTTATTACAGGCTCCAGACTCCGCTGGCAACTTTATTACTAGAAGAACAACGCCCTCTTCGCTCTTTAAATGCTGATGCATCAGTATTATATTCACCTCAAGGATTGTATGAGTTATGTTCAAAGGCATATATATAACAGAAGCGCGCGAAGGTCAAAATAAAAGCACCAAGATTTGCACGGTAAAACGTATAAGAAATATGGAAAGTATGAATACAATCTGTAAGCTCGCAGTGTGCTATTATGATAAACACAGCCTACGCGAGCGCTCAATCTGGCGACTTTTTCTGACATGAAGAAATATTGTTTTTGAAAAACAGCATCAGGAAGAGTTATCATTTGAATTATATTCGCCGTGAAAGGACAAGCTCTAGTTGCTTATTCATCAATTTCTGCTTGCTACAACAGATGCCAAAACAATGCATCAACACTTTTTGAATTAAGTTTGCCAATATGGATAAGGCCAATATATTTATGTAACAATTGTACAAATACGTATATACGATAGCAGCTGCTTTTGTCCAATATTATGGCGATGTCCAATACTGCATTCGGTCAAATCGCAGACTTTGAATGAGGCTTATTCCTAAATTAATCAAGTTTGTACTTATGAACCCACCCGTCCACTGAAACGCGGACCGATATCGTATCTGATCCGTAAGTGGGCTAGAGCTATATTCCTAAAGGTGCCCACAGTAACTCAGAGAATGAGAAAAGCACATTTCCACAAATAGCCGTATTGTCATTGCTTATGGAATTGCTTAACTACGAGATCATTCCGGGTTTGCTAAACGTGTGTGTAAATGTGCAGAGTTATGTTGGGATACCCTACTTATTTTTGCGTTTGAATCGAATTCCCGGAAATTATTTTTTATGCGGTCCTTCAAATGGGAGTGCATGCGCCTGTCAAGACAGACTAAACAAAAGAACCGCTAAAATCGAAAGCCTAAAACGAAAAAAATTCTAGATCGGTTTAAATATTCTATTTGGTAATTACGTATTAATTAGTAATATTTTTATTAGTTTAATTAGCTAATTAGTAATAATTAGTTCTAATTAGTTTTCATTAAATTTAATTAATAATTACGCCACGAACATTTCCACTGGAGTAAATACACTCTAAGATTCAGGCAATGCACATATAACCAGACAGAACCGGCAAGACTTTGACAGAACCATAAAACTGCAGTACAAATGGATGGTTTGCGAGTGCCATAGACAAGCTTCGAATTCGGCGAAAAGACGACGCATTTTTACACTACTCCAGCGTCAACGGACAAAACGGTTTTCATCTACGACGAAGGAATCACAGACTAAGTTCACCAAAAAGCTGTTTCCATCTACGATCCGCCGCACACTGCATCGGCCCGCACATAAAACCGTTGTAATACACTGACCTGTGGTGTCCGTGCGTCTGAAAATTTTACCCCTCTATAAAAAAAAAGTTTATCAAACGTGTTCTCAAGTGGAAGCGTTTTTGACGTTTCTTACTTCGGATAAGTTTTTTGAGTCTTGTTTTTGCGTATCATTTTTTGTTTCAGTTTCGTGTGTTTCTGTGTTTGTGTTTCGCTCGAATCTATAGCCTTGTGCACTCCACAGGAGATATTGATGCATAGAGACACCCTTCAAACGCTCCATTTGCATAGTAAAGTGTTTCTTACTCAGTGAAGTTTCTATGTAAGAGCATCTCGTGCTGAGTGATATTGGTTCATCGGCTAAACTGGCCAGGTAAGCCGGCGAAGTGACATGTATATATTCCACCGCATAATATCTCTTGCAGACATGACCGCACCGCGCACATACACATATGAAAGCAGGCTTGTGGTAAGCGTTTAGAGAGCATAGCTCGTGATGAAATTCATGCACAGAGAATCCTACCACAACGCGTCGGTTCGATCGGTTTAATCTTTTACACGTATCGTCATTCATTGAACCAATGTTCAGGAAACCCGGATCAACATCTACAAATTTTCTTTCCCTTGATAAAAGCACTTCATTGTAGACGGAAGTCGCAGGAAAATCAAAGTGGTCTTTTAATGAAGAGTAGAGCGTAAGTAAGGAGATATGCGAGTCTATTCCGAGTCACATGGTGTAAGACGGGAATATGCTTGAGGTAGGATGCCTTCAGGCGATTTAAGAGCCTGAGGTTCCTAATTTGGGTCCTCCAAAGTGATCTCCATTCCATATGCGGCCATCGGTGCGTAAATCGAACAGGTGGTCGTTGTAACAGAGTAAGGTCGTTGAGATAGATAGGAGATGAGGTTTTTTACCATCGCCAGCGGATAGCGCCTTTCGTCATCATTCGATATTAGTTCTGATATCGCAGGATTTTAAAGAGCCTAGCGGGCAAATGACAAAGTAAATAATGCGTCGCTGCGTGGGGTCAAAACTCTCACAACGGCCGAAATCCTGATCCAATTAAACTAACATAATAGAGGCGACCAATAACGGCCAGAACATTTAGAGCTTTCAAATGCTTTTCTCCGTTTCTTACACTTAGATGCAGTTGCAGTGACAGAAAACTTGTAATTTCGGAGATATTGTTTAAAAAATTTGAGTTATTGGCTGGAGAACGCCAGATATTTTTCGGAAGAGCTACACATAAGATTTATGTCTTCAAGAAACGCACTAGCGCTGATACTGAGAATTCGCTTCTCCACAAGAGGCAAGAGAAGTGTAATGATCAAGAATCTAGGCTTGACTTATGCTCTCAGACACAGTTTGTGGTGTGTAGCCATGGCAGTTGGAAACGCTCCCTCAGACACGCGTGTGTTTTGCTCACAGCGCGTTGTGGATTACGTAGAGCCCACGGTCACGGATAATCTTCGTATACGGGTTTTAATTAGAAGGTTGGCGCAGCGTCGAGTGGCGGTTAGAAGGCTGGGGAATGATGAGGCAGGGCTTGTAGGCGGTTCGGTCTCGCCGCACCCGACGCCCCCGCTGGATGACTAGAAAGCACTCCCATAAACTCTGGATGGAAATTCGGAGTTTACGTTTTTTCGAAATCGTCCATTTGACAGGGGAGTCATCTGAAAAATTAATTCGTTCTTTTAGAGTTCAAGTCTTTTCCAATATTTACAGAAGAGTCAGAATATTGAAATCATCTAATATATCTAATATAAAACACTGTCACATGTCATCTCGTTTATAGAGTGGAGGGACTCGGAATGTCGCTTCAATAATAAAGTGAGTCGTAGTATTTTGCGATCCTATGCTGACGAAAACAGTACCAGAGCACAAATTATATTTAAAAAAATTTACATGGATTCTTAAATGGTGCTGGCTTATCAGTACCAATGCTTCGGGGTATCCAAGGTCTTATATTGAAACTGAAACGTCTCAGCGCTAGAAATCTTACATTATTAAACTGAACATTTACATTTCTTCTGAGGTTAGAACGGGAGTTCTCCCGCTTTGGAGCAATAATTCTTCGAAGAGTAATAGTTTAAGATGATACATTGTGACGAATTAACTCTATAGAATAAATTTGGATAGGAATACTGTGGTAAGTACCACGGTATGCTATTTTAGATAGCCTTAACGTCACTTTCCCACTGACTGTATTGGCTAATATTGTACACTATGAAAATGAAATGGATAACAATACCTTTATCCAGGCCGAATAGTAAAGATTAGTGTAGGCCGAGTTTTAGTAAAGCAGGCACGCCTTTAGCGCAAGTCGTGCGCCATCCAGGCACAGACCTTGTCGTAAAGCTGAGGTCGCATAAATATTTCCTCGTTGCAAAAAAAGATGAGGACACTTTTCGTTCTGATATTAGTAATACGAACGGCTCAGTACTAGATTTACTCTTAACATCAGGACCGTTTTTAACTGACTATTTGCCTGTTTCGGTTTCATATTCTTTCGGATCATGTCGTTTTTGCATTTCTATATTTTCTAGCGGAAACCCTTTTTTTTTGATAATAATAAAAGTTCTACTTATGAAGAAGCTACGTAACAATTAAATTATGCTGAAGCCCCAGCAACCCTTGAACGAAATGCACAACTATTCTTGAAGCTTTACTAGTGAGAAATTTCAGTCAAGAAATTGAAGCAAAACAGCCTAAGACTTGTACACAGTTGCAAATACTAACGGAATCTAAAAAAATGTTTTAAAAAATACAAAACAATTTTTTAGATGTACCAGTAAACTTCTACGAAGAAGAGGCTCATTGAAAACGCAGTGTACTATTAAACAAATGGCACAGAAGAAGCTTGAAATATTTTTCCTCGTTAATATGACTAGTCAACCGATGCCATTCAATTTTAGTAGTCTTTTTTCCAATAAAGTATTGTATGCAACTAGTTTTTTTTAGAGATGAGCATTTTAAACAAGCTTGAGCAATTGTCTGCAAAATGTAGTTTAACTTCCAATGTCATACCTCCCGTTGCTTATACCTCCCGTCTACTTCATGGGCAATTGAGCAACTCTCTTTGAAACATTCTAAGCAGGCCTGAAGAGCAAAGACTGGGACTGAAGGATTTTCGCCGACTCCTGAACATAAAAAATATTAAATCACGCATTGATAATTACAGATTTGTTGAAATATATAAATAACGAAATAAAATATATATTAACAACTCTTAGTAGATCAACTTTGTTTACTTGACATGCTGCCAGCCCTTGATGAGCAACAGCACTATGCCAAAAAAGGTCAAAAGCAGCGCAACTTATAGCAATAGTCGAGAACTGAGTCAAAATTGGGACTTATATCCATATAAACATGCTGCTTGCGTAAGCTTTCTTACTTAAAGATTTAAACGTGGTTATTATAAAAAGCTTTTACCAAATTAGCTAACGTTAATTTCGGAAAATTCTCCGTGAAGTAGATTACTTATTTTCTAACAAATATAACGCTTTTGTATAAATAGCTCTTTTAATAACTACGAGGCGTGCTCGTTTGTAGCCGTGCAAAACTCCAGACTGGGGACCATTCTCTTTGGTACCAAATACCAAAATATTATATTTAAGACCAAAACTCAAACTTTACGTTAATCTTAAACTATACGGCAGCTCGAACGCTGAAGCTAAGCGTGTCCTGTTACACTATAGCGATGACTGTATGTCTGACTGATGCAGAAAAACGACATGCTTTCATCACGTTCTACGCGAGCAGCTTTGCATGTGAAGAACCACAGCGGAACATGCAAGAATTTAAACCTGTGTTTCCTCATACCAAGTATTTTGACATAATCATAAGCCCACAGCTTTATGTTAGTGATCATGTAATAACGACAGGGCAAGCCGCAATTCTAGTTCCACTGTTCCACAATATTCCACTGTTTCGTCAAAACCCTGGCTTTTAGATTAACCTTGAAAAAATCGTGTAGTATCTAAATGTACGCACTGTAAAGCGAGCCGAAACTTATCTGCAGAGTTAACAATATAGTTAATAACAATATAGTTCACATTAGTAGGAGAGAGATATCAAACTGGTGAAATTGGAATGAACAGTGAGGTTAAGAGAAGATCATGTTTCTCATTGCTTTTTTATCAGAAATAGTCATCTAAAAGGAAAGCACGCGAAGAATCAACCGTGCATACTACCCACAGTGATAAAAACCAAGGTGTTTTCATAATGTGTTGCAAGATTATTGACAACTTGACACAGTGCCTTGTATTTATGGAAGGTATTGTGTTTGTGAAGTATACAATATGTTGACGTGGCATCGTATGCAATGGCATGCCATTGTTGCTAGAGTTACCTGCAACTGGTTGGCAGGTACGACGGGGGATTTTGGGAAATTCCGGTGAGCTCAGCTCCAAAATTATTGAGTGCTTTCTCAGTCCATATCCAAAGTGAAGCTACTAACACCTATTATCCGACTGCATATTGAAAGAGTATAAAAAAAACCCGTATCAGTGGATCTACTTGTTTACGCCGTAGCCATGTTATAAAAAATTCTGACGGGGCCATTTTATTAGGTATGCTTCTGCTGCTACCTCTGCTCCTGAACTTTATCACCTCTGATTTGTTTAAGTGCATAATTAGTTCCAGCTCCATTAAAGTTGCAATAAAGTGAGCAGGGTTTTGTTGACCTGAACCCAATCAGATCTGTTACCCAATCGGATCGATTGACTTCCTAAGCCGTCTTATTTGCCCAGGTGTGTCCTTTGATAATTAAAATTGTTTCCTTTAAGCAGGTTCATTGTCTGAGGGAACAGCTGGCGTTAAAACATACCGCCGTCGATAGGTATTGTGCTTTCCTAAAGAATGGCTGTGAAAATATCGAGAGCATTCAAGGCAGCCATGTGTGCACGTATGTAAGAATTTATCCCTAGGCGCTGTATTGAAGGCAACCTTAAAATCGACAAACACGCCGTGCAACGGATTCTGTGGCATGTGGAGTATTTTTTTTAACATTTCCTTTTAAGAAGAGACGCGCTGTTTCTGTAAAGCCTTCGATTCGGAATCTAAATTGCTTATTTGGAATGGCATATACGACTCCTATAAGAACATTCAGTCTCTTGGTCATTATGCATGCAATCGAAATGCCGCAGGGTTTTCTATACTGAGAACGTCTTGAGGCTCGAGTCCGCTTCAGAAGTTACAGTTGTTTGTCGCGACTTAGAGATTTTTGGCTTGTGCCACTGTTCTTTTTTAGAATTATCACGACTAATAAGCGTTTTATATGAGGTGCGATGTTCTAGGCAATTTTTTTCGTCCTCTTTATTTTTGTAGCTGTACTGCCCTTGGCGCTCTTTGACAAATTTACATGTTACGGAGTAACATGATACTTACCTTAGTTCGATGCAAAGATGCATAAACAATGTATTCAAGGTGCTGCATATATAAATATATGGTTTTTATGAATCTAATAAATAGGCTCTATAAGTGAAATATACGTAGCTAGTTTCAACTGTTAATAAAAACAATTTCCTTTCAAAAAGTCTCAAATTCAGGAAATGTGTATCAATGAATAGATTACAGAGGTGGCTCCTGAAGCTTTCTGCACGTTCATAAATTTTTGGATAA
>MNPL01014195.1:20335-41969 GCA_002081605.1 Tropilaelaps mercedesae | reverse complement strand
GAAGGGTTGTTGCTAAAAGGATTTTGTCCGGAATGGGGTCTGCAAAGGGCAAGAAAATAAAGAAACACGTTTCACATTATTTGCCCTCGGTTGGGTGAACACTGTTTCAAAATCAATATCCGTTTTAGGTAAAACTCAAAAATCACCAGTTCTTCAATTTTGTTTGAAAATATTTGATTTTAAACAAATGTCGACCCGTATGTCTCATGACAGATTTCGTTCTTGATCTATGCCTTGACCTACAACGATTCAGACGGGGAAGAGAATGGATAGATTGATGTGAACATAACATATCGCGTTTTCGTTGTAATCGTGATCAACACAAGATGTCATATCAATTGTATCTGTATCATTTAGGCACCTCTATTATGCGCATGTTTTCTAGTTTTCAGCTAATAAAACCATTTGAGATCCATGCTAAAACAATTTGATCCAATAATTTGATAGTAAAAATCAGTGCCGCGTTAAACAGCCCAATTACCTAATCTTGCAGCGTTTTCCACAACCTGCTCAGTTAGAAGCAACTGAATTTGCAAAAATAAAACTGAAGCAAAATCATAAACATCATAACCTTTTTACGCCGAGGATTGTAATCAGATTTAACTATACAAGGTCGCTGCAGAACTCTGTCGTTTTACTCTCTAATCGACTAGACTCACGTGTAGACGCAGGCTCCTGAGTGAACGATTGACATGGATAATACAATGCATGCACCAAACCACGCCACCGCCAGTATGAATGTCTCTGGATTATCACTGATAAGGTCGAGGTCCGTGATTATTATAGCAAAAATGCGCACTGTTATCGAAAGGTTGACGCCCAAGAAGAACTGCACAAGAAGATCAACGCAGCGAATCGAAAACCGCCATTTGTCATCACACGAGGCTACCGGCGGTATTAACTTTCATCTCAACCTTCCCACAGATCAATTTGTGTCATTCAATCTTTTCAAACGCTGAAATGCATGTTGTTACACACTAATCATTGTAACCTCTCATACGTATATAGCAACTGAATTTCGAATGATTGTCTTAAATTATGCTTGACCGGAGTTTTCAAGTTCGTTGTATGGCGCTAAGTATTGACGAATGTAGTTACACAAAGAACCTATATATCTGTAAATTACTCCTTTGTACGACAACATTAAACAAAAATTACATACTCTTAGGCTTTTTCTGTGTCGTAACTCCGCTTGGAACAGTGAAAAACCGAAAAACTGTTTTCGTGGGCTTTGCAGGCATATAGATTTGTTACGTGATAGTGCTATTTGTGTTATCATCTACACCACGCCATCATTTCTTTCAGCAGAACGCTTACAATCTACTCCTGTGCATATTATGTAAACTTGAGTGAAGTTTTCAATTTCAGGACTTTCATAGAACAGTCAGATTCAAATGTAATCATTTTCAGAAAAGCGTAACTTATTTGACCAGCAATTTGTGAAAAAAATTAACGTTATCCGTACGATCACCTCTAGTCTGTAAAAATTAGGGTTACCGAAATAACCGAGTCGTAAATCATTTATCAATGAATGAAGAATCACTTCGATTGAGCAATTCTCAGAGGTGTCGTAACGATGCACCATTATTTTTTGTCGGTCTACATCGAGGGATAAGATCCACCAATTTAACGGCTTCCTCAAAACAATCCTCTAGCGTCCTCAGAAATAGCAATACGAATTTGTACGAGAATTCAATAGCATTATATGCACTTTCTGTTATGCCATATTTTCCATACAAAGCAAATAGTAGTGTGATTCTAGGTGCGTTCGGCGTGCAGTAAGGTATGGTAAGAGCCGCCACAATTGACCCTACAATGCTGAATAAGTCTGGAAGTAACCGGAACAAGTGTCGCTTAACGCCATGCTGCTTCAGGTAAGTATCAGCTACACGACACAGACTGCGTACATATATATATGGT
Source organism: Tropilaelaps mercedesae (assembly GCA_002081605.1). Taxonomy (NCBI): domain Eukaryota; kingdom Metazoa; phylum Arthropoda; class Arachnida; order Mesostigmata; family Laelapidae; genus Tropilaelaps; species Tropilaelaps mercedesae. Next base: position 40,049 of record MNPL01014195.1, on the reverse strand, counting down.
TTGTCTGTATTTATAAACATATATACTTTTGAACAATTATTTAAGATATTAGAAGATGTTTTGCCGGCAAGCGACTGACAAAACTAGAGACTAATAACGTAATATTTAACTTCTTTAATAATAACTTCCATGAGCTTTATTCATCCAAGTTCTGATTTGGGATTCCTAGTTCGACTTCTCGCACAGCCCGAGCATCCACAAGAAGAAGAATTCAAAAGCATTCAGTAAGCATTTAATAAAACGGTGTCCAACCCGCAAGTGCCAACTTTGAGAACTAATCGTTTTTATTCAGTCCAAGTCCACTCTGAGCACGTGTGAAAGCAGTACCTGAGAAATAACGTTCTATCGCCTCAAATCATAAGATTCTATATAAAGCGAAGGATAACACAATGTCTTGTTCGATAGAGGAGCCATCGAGTTAGAAAAAAGCCTTACATTTTTAGTTGAGGGTTCCGAGTATGAAATTCTAGTATCCACGGCAGCGACCACTATAAGCTACTTGTTGTTTTTAAGTGGCGTGGACGCCTAATTTTATTTTGTATTAAGCCAAAGAATACGCATGTGAACGATAAACAACATAAATGTAAGACGATTTGTCGAACTGCAAAGCTAATATCGTCAGAATACATAATAAGGCTATGCTTTAGTCCACCGGATGTCTGTATACATACTCTTAACGAATAAACGAGAGAGGGTGCTTCTAAAGGTAAACCGCAATTATCAGCGATGGGCGAGCTACAATAACAACCTCGTCGGCAGAGGAATCTTGCCATTAGGATTCAGAGAATAATCCAGTCTGCAATGGATACAGGCAATGCAAAAATTTGAATTTAGTCAGGACGAAGAAAAGGTTAATCACATCAGCGCTAGGGCTCGCATTTTTTTGCAAGCTCGGCAGATGAAATAAATTAGTATTAAATACGTGTTTTCTGTCCAGACATTGTTGAAGTTGTTCTCAGCCGCTTTGTAAACATTCTATCTGTTAAGTCAGAGAAAATTGGTGTGTTTTTTGTAGGTTTATTGGCTTGACTATTAAGACGGCGCTCACATCAGGATTAATGAATATAGGAAATATGTTGTTCAACTGGAATTTTTGGTTTCCACTTTAATGTCATTCCTCAGATTATCGAATTGCTGGCGTGCATTTGCCTTCTAAGTAATTCTACAGCGGAGTTTTCGCGCATGATCCTGAGGATCAGTAAAGGCCTCTGTTAAAATAGGTGGAGGGTCAATTTCATGTTTCTTTCAAAAAAAATTTTTCTCGATGGATACTAAGAGACATAGTGGCAGTTGAACCAGATGACACTCACATCGACATCACATATTCATAATTTCACGACTGGAATTGAAATAGCTCAGACTTTTGTAACTAGCTCGAAAAATTGAAAAAAGTGTCATATTTAAACGAAATTGTTGGAACTAAGTTAGTTGTGTAAATGGTTTTACAAAGGTAAACGTGTCAGTAAATGCGCAGGATGCGTGTAATGTTACCATATACACGCTAAATGTTACTATTTTAAATTTGAATAAGCTTAATCAATAGAAGGCATAAACGCTATAATAACGGATCACTTCTGCATATCTAATCCACAGAAAAAGCACGTCTTTTAATTGCTTATGTATCCGTTCAAAAAAGTGACTCTTTGTAAGCAAACGTTTAACTTTTTTTTTATAAAATTTAGCTAAATAGGACTACATCCTGTAACACTGCAATTGGTATAAATCGTTGTATTTAGAAAATTCTTGAACTTACTCAATAATATGCCATAATAAATCCTCCTAAAGTTCCTCGTTGAGGCCTTCAGACCATGATAGCTCAGGATATAATGTCTCTTTTTTATCGCGATTATATTTCACCAATTGTGCTCCGTGATGGCATTCAATCTATGAAAGATGGATGCACTGCACGTTAGTTTGACACATTTTAACCCCAATTGAACCTAATGTTTATTAGCAGTTTAACGTACTTATTAACACAGCAGGCGCTAAGGACTTCATCGTGGCGTTAATTAGTATTTATTGCCTAATTGCATTTTTGTTACCGTGAATTATGCCATTGGTAAGCAATTAGGTTTGGCATAGTTGGAATATATAGTTTATAATCAGCTTTCTTTATGCTTATTGAACATTTCCAGGATTTAAAAGTCCTGTAATTTTTTTTAAACTTTTACTAAATGGGTTGTCTTTTTTCTGACCCTGACTTGTTTTTCTTAAAAACCGCCGTAGGTCTATCCTTTTTGAAATATGATCGACTTCGATGTCAATTGTTCTTGATATTTTTATTACCAGTCAATTTCCAAAATAATATAGAAACAAATGTGCATGAGATATTTCACTTGCGTTATTAAGATGTAAACTCTTAGTAAGTAGAAAAGTGCTACAAAATCGAGCGCCTGTGAAATTTTTATTAAAAATCCTGCATTTATTGGATTTTTATGCAGACTCTAAGCAAACATTTTTAGGGTGAATGAAGTTTTTCCTGGGTTTTATATGAGTGACAGTTAATTTGAAAACGTTCGTCTTCTATTTTAATCATAATGAAATCACAAATAACAAAATTGACGCATCTGGGTTAAAAAAAAGTATCCTCAGTACGTTCAAACCAGTCGCTCCTCGTACAAAAAATTTAGATACCGAAAAGATAGAGCGAAAAGCGCTCTCATTCATTGCACAAACATCTAACAAATACATTATCCTAATTAAATTTAGATACATAAGAAGATGGGTACACGCACAAAGAATGGTAGTACGTGCTGCAAGTAATTCGCAGCTAGTAAAAATGCGAGTGTCATTTTCTCGTAAGGATGGTCCTTTATAGCGCAAATCCGAGTGTAGAAACCATGTATTGCATGTTGTAGAATCAGGTGTCTAACACAGAGCGTTGCATTCGTTAGCGCTGAAGCATCCGGCACACAAAAAGTCCAAATCGATATCTGTTAGTTTGTGCTCCCAATTTCGAATGTGGTCTTTATAGACTGATGTTCGTGGCAGGTTGTACCACTTATTGAGGTATAACTACTGATACTAAGTATACCATTGGTTGCGATCAGATACACCAAGCATAACTTTTAGGAACAATTACAATCGAGACACCAGTCGTCAAAAAAACTTAACTATGCCACCTTCCAAACGAAAGAAAGAATTAAAATCTCAATTTCAGCGATCTCAAGAATATTGAAAATCGGACAGGACTTTTAAGGATACTCTTCATATGTTAGTAGAGCGAGGCAAGTATTTTCAAAATTATAAAGAAGTACGAGCTGTAATCAGGCTCTAGACTTTGGTATTTCAGATAGAAACCTGAAATATAGAATCTTGCACTATCTGTAGCTCTCATCTACTTGAAACCCTGCTGGTTTACTAAATTATATTCGAGAAGCTGCTATATATATGAATCGAAGTAGAAAATATAGGCAAAATTGTCTAAGCTAGAAACATCACGAGTAATAACTACCAGTTCTATCGGTAATAATCACCAGAAAAATTCGAGTACAGATGCATATCATAATGTGCGTGCGAGGTTCCTGCTTTGAGCCTACGAGTGTTGTCCATGTCTTTCGTTACATTTTGGTAAGTATAATTACCAATTTACTAAGTAGCATCTCACTAAAGAAGCCTTTTTATTACTTTTGAGACCTCAGTCGCGTGTTAGCTATTGTGCTACAGACTTCTTGGACTGGTATGAATGTATGTGCTTTTATGATAAGTCCGTCTTGGTTAAAGTGTTGTGAGATGAGCAATTTAGCTTTCGCATGCGTACTCCACACGAGACCGCAAAAGCTTCCCTCTTGGTAAGCAGGAGTTGGCGACGTGGCATTTATCTGGATCAAAACGAAACAGAAAAATTCGTAGTGACTGCATAGTTCACACTTTACTTACATCTCAAACACAAATAAAAGGGAGAGTTCAAAAACGAAAATGAAAAAGATTCAGATTATAAAAAATGGCCAACGTGGTCAAAAGAGCTAGGAAAACTATATAAAAAAAAGGAAGGGCTCATCCATTTATTAATAAAAATGCAATAATTATATCGATTAAGTTACCGTATTTTTGTGTGTTTTGGGTATTAAACGGTTAATTGTGTACTTTTATAGTTCGTTTTGGTGTGTTGTGCTATTCGTATTATTCGTTGTAGTACTTTTATAGTTCGTTTGATGTGTTGTGATATCTTTGTAGTATGTTGTGGTTCGTTGTGGCACGTTTTTGTATTGTTGTAATACGTTGTCTTATCTTTGTAGCACGTTATGATTCCTTGTAGTACCTCCCTTGTATGTTGTAATACGCTTTATAACCAATGCGACACTTTTGTGGTCACTTCGAAAGACTCTTGAATTAGTTGGTGCGGCACGTCATTTTTTCCAATTATAAACATGTGCTCTGTTGAATACTCGAATATGTGGATCAATAGAGCAGGATCTGTAGATATGTAATGCCTATCTTGACTTCTAATTTGGGGAAATTGTTTACGATTTTGGTGATAAGTATTGTGGCATTCTTTCAGCAAGAGCAATATTGCGCACTTGCATTGGTCCGTATCAGTTTATAATTGGAAGCGGAGGAAAGCGGTGCTTAAGAGAACGATGATTTTTTTAAAGAGGGCCTAGTTTGATCTGAATTTAAACATTTTCTGTGAAGCGATATATATGCATGCTGTTGTGTTAATATATGGCAGAATTGATTAAAAGCGATGCTGTGAGAGTTTACAGTGTATCTTCTTAACATATGGGACATTTGGTCGAAAGGAAACGGTGTGAAAATATATATATATATATAGTGTTTTGTTAATATGAGACAACTTTCGCTGCTTGTCCCTACTTCGGTGTCTGTTGTGAGAGTTAGGTTGGCGACACCTACATGGGATTTTTTTATACTTGTGCTTTGGGAGTGATGTAGGGAACACTTTCATCATTTTTACTTGCGGTTTTCAATGTCCATATTTTAGAATGTATTTTTGAGAAAAGTTTAAACATTTCTTTGTGCAGTTTGCGGCGCCTGTATTCTGAGGTGTATTGTGAAGGAGAGATTATCGTTTCTATATGCAGGCTTCGAATGTCTTGGAATTATTCTGTGGATAGCTTAACCGAGGCTAAAGTAAAGACTTTTACCTTTCCCGTTCAAATGCTAATTTACTTTACCACACCAACAAAATTTTGTTGAATCCAGTACACAATTAGATGCATTAATGCTGAGTAACTTAAATCTCTATACAGAGCTTTTAATAATCGAGTAGTTCAAACGGTGGATGAGCACCCATCAGCGCACATGATGGTTACGATCAAGGATCTGAGGGAAGGACATCTTTTATCACCAGTATTACTCTGCCAGTACGCAACAATCCCGGAAATAAAGCGGCAAGAAACAAACAACGTTTTTAAAGAAAGTTAGGGAAAAATGTTCTAAAGGTAAATGCAAAGTCCTATCAGCAATACAGTAAACTGACGGCTTAGTATTACTAAGTCAAACATAAAGAGACATGAGTAGAAATGTGTAGCAGTTACAATATCCGAATAAGCGAAGCTCAGTTTTCTCCCGAATTAGCGCAACAATCATTGAAGATTAAACTTTAATCGAAACCCGTACCACAAATAAGAAAAACATATTTACTTAAGATTTTATCTACCAATAAGATTTAATCGGAGGTACGTTAAAGAAATTGGAAGAAGAGAGAACGAGAGTATAAAGGCATTATTTTGTTAAGATACATATACAACTTCATGATCTAGTACACATAATTCGATTGCTTCTATATGCTGGTTCGTTCTGTATCAACTCCATATCCTCTCATCAAATGCGCTCATTTAACAGCTGCTGTTTCTTTTGTTGCGCCGTAACAATTGATCTCGGATTGCGATTGCAGTTTTTATTTAATGATTTGTACCGTTCTAAATGGGATTAGTCATTTGATCGAGTCACGCGGTGGCGCCTTATCTGAATTTTGAAGCCTGACGGTTGTTACCGGCTAAACCACCGCATTAATTTATTTTGGTGAGTCTTGGAAATGCATAATACACAAGAAGCTTAGCAGCTGAAATAGCTGTTAAATAGGCCGTTCTAGAAAGGCACACGGGATTTCAACACGAAGTACAATTGAAAATACGGACATAGATACAAGGATGCCGAGTAGGTTTAAAGTTACTATGAAATATCATCGTAGAAATTCGACAAATTTGAAACAGCCAAAATTAAATGAAATTTGACTGTAGTACTAACTTTGCAAGTTGCTGTAATAACGCTTAATGAGCAAACCAGGAAGAGTCTAGAAATCCAATACAACCAGGAACCCAGGAAGGATGGATCTTAGCCCAGCCAGAAATTTAACAAAACGCGCAGGTGTTTTAGATCCTGAGTCAAGTTTCTAAAGTGGATAAGCTAAGAGTAACTAAATATTGCTATAACGCAACTGATTAATTTTTGCGATATGACCAAAAAGGGTACTTGTAATGATTCTGATAACTAGCACTAATATGAGCATCTACGATCAAAAGCTGGAGTTAAGAATGAGGTATAACTGCACCAATACATCGATTCCAGACGAAAAGCGGCACTAGGCAAATCACATACTACTGTCATTGGTTCACAGAAACTTTAAACTATGTAATTATTTTGATATGGGTCTAGCCATACCAGACAGGCTCAGCTCAATATGGCATGAGCGGTAGAAACAGTACCATGGGTAACATACGAGAACGATGCTACTTGCTGGAACGCAAACGGGCTTATTCAAAACACAAATGTACATATAATAATATATAAAAAATAGACACAACGTGTCAAAAATGTAGAAAGATGTGCTAAGATCGGTCGTAACATGTTGTTTTCGAGCGTCAGAACATGGTAAGCAGTAACAAATTCCCGATTAGAATGGAGCACCGTAAATATCGTAAGCATAAAATAGTAAAGCGAATAAAAATATACCAGGAAAAATGGATCACCGTAAAAGAATAAAAAAGCTAATCAGCACGAATTCTGTTCTTTCAAAAAAAGCATCATGGAATATACGAGATGCGATTCCATGTGTTGGTTCTTCAATTGACCAAAATTCGATCAAGGCTTAATTTGGCTACCGAATAGAACGCCTTTAAACTCAGTCACTTCAACGAACTTTCGAATATTTCAGCAAATTGCACTAACTTTATCATTATTAATACTATACTCTCTTTAATCTAGGATGGCTGGCATATTGTTTCATTTTAGATTGTCGTAGCACATCATAGGAACAGGCCGAGTACTTCGAGGTAATCTTGTGTCACCGAATAATTGGTGGCGCGGACGTAAGATAAGCCATGAAGAACGGTAATAGGCTTAACATAGTCTAAAATGAACAAATGGAAAATTGATTTGGTTTTAAAAATAATTTCGCAAAATCTCGCAAGCTGGCTTTTTATTATGTAGGTACGCAAAGATGTAGATACGGAAAATACATCTTCAAATATGCTTTGCATATTTTAAGACAGATACTTTATGTAGATTATTTAATTCTATGCGCCTATGACCGAAACCGATTTTATCCGAAAAACAGACACCAATGCACGGTACATATTTATATCACTTGCGGGACAAATGGGAATTAACGGAAATTTAGTAGAAGTTGAATAGTGAGTTAGGGTCATACAGTTCCATACAATCCATTGTCACGATAGCGTACACTCGACTGTATGACCGCTATATAACTGCTGCGGACGGAGGAATAGTCCACCATTGCAAACCCAATTGCACAGCGGTTTACCTATGAAGGTTATTTGTCTCTGCACTTTTTTGAGCGACAATTTCGCTCAAAAGCACAACTTTTGAGCGAAATTCAGAGAAATTTAATGCGAAAATGAGAACTTCATTTGCAAAGCAGCGATCATGAAGCTCACAGGGAGGTTTAGCACCAAAAAACAAAAAAGATATATGTTGAAATAAATTAGTATTTCTGAAATATTCATATACTCAATCGTTTCTTCGTATTTTGACCTGGAGAGCATTTTTAGAGTTGGCTTTCTTTAAATGCGTCAAGGTAGCAGATTCCTGAAATATTTTCTATATATATATATATAAATCTGAGCGAATTCTCGTACGTAAATCCGCTAACCGTTATTACTTTGTTATATGCCTTAAAAGATAAATGGATAACGTTTTTCCACGCACGTGTGCTTGTCTGCTCTGTCAGTGAATGTTGTCGAGCACTTATATATGGACTTCTGCTTGCTCGATACGGTTAGAAAAGAATCTAAGGTACATAGAGCCAAACAAAAGATCCGCTTTGCTATCATTCCAACAACGCGATGAATATTTTACGTGTAAGCTCACATGATTATTGTCTTATAAGAATATATATGGTATTATGTATGTTATGTCTTATAACATATCATAATATACAATTAAACAAATAATCAGTACCAGCGCCCTAAATATGAGACCTGTCGTACTGGCCATTCGTCGTAATGACCTTTTTGGCAAATCTTAAAAAGTATACCGGCAGAAAAACATGTAGCAAGAAGAAAAGGTGTAGCAAGTTCTTTGACAGGAATAATCCTGCTGCAAAGTTTGTTGAAACTGACTGAACGCACTGGTTTTTGGCAAATCGTGGTAAGTAGTGCTTTATAAATACATTGTACCTTGCCAATCATTGGTTTTATATGCATTTTGCAGATGACTATATTCATGTATTTGCAGCAATTTCGCAGGATATTGCATCTATTCTGTTTCTGTTAGAGTTAAATGTGCTCTTAAAGCAAGTTTATTTAATTAATTGTATACTATTAACGCTATAAAGCTTGCGTTTACTTGGTGGAATTTAAATTCAAAAAGGGTAGGTGAGTTACAATAAAATATTAAAGCTACATGGAGGATGTTTTTTTCAGTGCGTTGTTCCCGACATATTTTACATTTACACTCTCGTATACATAGATGTAACTATCTACAATATAACACTCATATCCAGCTATTGTCAACAAATTTCAAGATTGTGGCCAAAAATTAAATCTGAATCTTTCAACCCATTCGAAAAAATTAATGATATTGCGAAGATCCAATGCTCTTAAAAATCTTAACATTCAGTATATTGAATACCAAAATAAAAACTGGGTTTTTCCACACGGTATTTTGCCATCACAATACACTTAAAAACAGAAAATCGATTGGAAAATATAACCCACAATAAGAATTGTTTCTTAGCAAAAAGTTGAGAAACCAAAAGAGGTATAGCCAAAGGCACGATTCAAAAAACGGTTCTTATATCGCCGAGCTCAGCGTACAAATCAGCAAAAGTGGCGTTGTTGCAGGTAGAATTTTATCAGGAACGTGCGTCTGGGAAAAGAATAGATATTTTATCATAACTAACACTGGCGTCGACAGCATTGGTCTCCTTTCCGAAACATCCTATGGCTATTCCTAGTCGTGATAGGATAAAACCATATGTGTTAATTACGCAAAACGCAGCATTGTGTTAATTTGCTGTACAAAATAAAAAATTTTCGAAGCAGAGTAAGTAAAGATACGGATTCTCGGGCTGCTAATGACGCAATTGGAGTGAAAACGCTAAGCATTACCAGTGGTACAAAAATTAGCAATGTAATAGTGAGGATCACCTAAATAACCAAAAAATCTATGTAAGTTCAACAGACATTTGGGATTCGTAACGCAAAATTTAACTCTGAACCACACTGAGTGACCCGTAAGCCCGACTAAGCTGCCCTCTTATTTTCATAAACTTCGGGATCCACTTTAAGGGCTACATCAAAAAGTTGCACTATTTTTGAGAGTCAAATTTAATCAAGGTTTACATCATGTACGAGAGTTGTTTTCTATAGCAGTTGATGGAATGCTCCATTCCGGAAGTTATCTTAAGTAAAATGGCTGGCACTAAAATTATGCAATTTGGTAGGTATCGTTGCTAACGTCTGCCGAAACTGTCGGGTAATATAGGTTTAATTATTGTAAATTGAAAGAGTACATGCCAGGTTCTTGTTTAAATTTTCTGCCATGAACTTTGAAAAAGGTCTAATGGAGCAAAAAGCGATCTTACATTTTCTTTTAAGACTTTGACCATTCTTCAAGGAATAGATAGAGCAAATAGATTGTATAAGCTCCACGTACGCGAAAATCTCCTTAGGTTTGATAAGCTGCTGCCAGACTATTAGCCGCCCCGACGCATTGTGGTTATGAACATCGACAATGGGACATCGCGAAACGAGTAAAGATAGTCCAGAAATGCCATTGAACCTTACCGATTTCGTTTTTCGATGCTAGTTATATAAAACGGTACCTATGCATCAAGCTAGATAGAACTAATGCTTTGAAAAGCAGACAGATAAAGTATTATGGAAACCAGAATATAATTTGAAAATAGATGTACGTAATCGCAGTATGTGAACATCATATAATCTCCAGCCCGAAGATTCTCATCAATGAAAGTAATATTTCCGCTTGAAAACACAAGCAAAGGTGAAGGACACTTGACACTTTATCCGCCATGCTACTAAAATTCTACTGAAATTGAATTCTCTAACACGGCGTTTTTTCATTAAGCTTTTCTAGTGGATAAAGCTTGTAGCCCTGAGTTCAGACTACCTAACAATTTTTTGTCAACTTGCGCTATTTAATTTGTTTTTTGAAACAATAGAGAAGAATCTGTAAATGTGATGAACGCATGTCTTTTGTTATTTCCTAGCCGCAAAAGCGGCGTAAACTAGTTTCAAAGCGTTTTGCCTAGCATAGTTGTTTCGAACTCGATTTTTCTCCATATCAAGCTCAATGGTTCTGCGTATTCCGGTGTGTCTTGCGACCGGAGGAGACACGTAGCTGCACAGGTTCAGTCCCTTCCATTGCACATTTACATTTATGAGGTCGTCTTACGATGTAATGCAGGAAGCGGTATCGTGGACGTTGAATGTTGGCTGATGGTCAGCGCTTAGTACCAGCTCAATGTAGTTAAATTTGACTAGCAAGACTATTATTAAAATACTTTTTATGTATGTTTCCTTCACTATAATACATAAATACACATGACGCTTTAGGAATATTGGTGTCAAAAGTTTCTAACCAGATCAAGTAAATCTTAGCGTTTACAAATCTTTTAGCGTTAGTGCTGACGCCTCAAAAGACTTGCAGCATTCGCGGCACTCTCGATGATTTATTAGAGAGACGTCAAATCAGTTGCGAAACCCCTACCGCCGACAATTCTGACGTCGCTTCAATAGAACGTATATTCGCGGGCATACATCAAACAATCCTTTCCATTTTGGAGAATTCGAGGAGATTTCTAGTGAACCTTCGAGGTGTTTTTAAACCAAGGAGTATAACTCTGGTCTTAAGCTTACCCTTTATATAGTATCGTAGCTTAACACAACATACACTTCTGAACCCAAGGAAAAGTCTCCCCCATGCAGATTTATAACTTCTTAGCAAATGTTCGCCACAATTATGTTTATACCTCGAAAAGAAAAAAAGATTCGGGAGAAGGCATATTAGGCTGTCTATAAATCTTGAATACTTTAATGAATTTCCACTGTCGCAAGGTAGTACGCAACTGCCCCTAATTCTGAAAATGCGCTGTATTGAATATGCCAAATTGCAACTTTATTTCTACTTAGTTTATTCCCTTTTAGTTTAGAGAAAATAAGTATTCCCGTCTCTACTTTTCATATTATATACAAGTTGACCCTCATTGGGAAAGGTGCGACAATATATACACTGCAAGAATAAAATTAAAAATGACTATAATTTTAATATGCAATATGTATATATATATATACCCAGATCCATGTCAAAAGAACCCATTACAACATGTTACCAGCAGCCACCGTTCTAGTACAGTCAACAAATATCGGATCTTTATTGTCTTACTGAAAATGGGAACGAGGATTTTTCAAGATTCGTCGCATAAAAATCGCTGTTAAATACAGTCGACATTACAAAACATGCTGCAGTTCTTACAAAACACCACATAAATACGATAAATTTGCTTTAATAACCAAATGAAGAGCTCCAATTAATTAAATGATATTCTTAGTTTGCAATGGGTATACCTGTTTATATCGGTATGGGTTGGACATATATCTGATAAAGGTTTTTTAGCTACCATTTAAGGCTGGCAGCTTGAAACAACAGTTCGTTAGCTTATTATCGAGAATTCCTGCGAGGGAAAGCCTGCTGAAAGAAAGAACGTCTTTAATTTAATACAGCATGGCTCATAGTTGTCCGGTTTTAATAAAGGTTTAGAAAAAATAGGATAATTTGCACCGATAAGCCAAGCGCAACAATGCCCAAAAAGCAGAATAGACTTTGTATAAGTTGGTGACCTCAGCGTATAAAACTCGGATAATTGCTTTTTCTGTGTCTTGCTTTCCGACTTACGTATACCGTGTCAACAGACAGGACAGGAAAAATTAACCTGCGAGAAAGGGATAAAGCGAGGCAGAAAGAAGTTGGTCTAAATGAGAAGGGATATGGCAACTTTTTAACGCCCGACAAACGAGCGGAGCAAATTCACTTTCAATAATAAAATGGTTTCGTGTTCGAATATACTTGCGTGTAGAAAGAAAAACCTTGGAATTTATCGACTCGTTTTTGGCAATTTAATCATTAAGATGTAAATATCCAACTCATTAAGATCTTTTAACAGATTTGATCTTGCCAATATTCGCGCACAACTTATACAGGTGTCTGCTCATGTGGAGTCTAACAAAACTGGCATATAGGTTTTATGTAGCCGATATCATAAACAAGAGTGACCCCATATACCGCTTTTTAAATTACTGGGCGGATAAAACTCGATCGAACTATGCTCACTGCATGGTGAATTGTTTTTTTAATAGAGTTTCTTTTTTTTCCATCCAACAGAAAGATTTTTTGCTGAGCTTTAGTGACATCTGGTTTTTATAGGAGCTAAACCTCCGCTAACCTTGCAACTAACTACTGTAACTAAACACGACAGGAGCCGTAAACTTTCGTAAAATTTTGTGTTTCAAGTTTTAGTTATTAGGTGTTTCATTTGCGATTCCTTACAATATTTTATGACCGAGGGCACGTTATTCACAAGAAAAAAGCCGAGTGATTCCGTTCTACGATTTTGTTAAGTTAATAGAAAAAGGCTCAAACGGGCGTAGGGCCTACTCGTTATGTAAGCATGAGGATCACTAGCTAACACAAGTCAAATCTGGATTAGAATGTTTGTTCTAAGCAAGAGTAAGTATTCAATAAATGATCAAAACTAATCAGAAAATAATCATAGACTCTATTGTTAAGTTTACTTGATGAATGATAAACTAACTTTATGTAAGAATAGGTTAATTTCTCGTGGATCGAAAAATAGCTTGAATCTGTTATTGAATTATATCTACGTATTTTTTCCACGCACTGTTTGCATTTTTCCAATACCTCTAGCTTCAAATTTCCTTGACTATAATTTCTGCTCACATCTAAGCGACTCTTTTGATATTGGCTGCCTGTAAGCGATTTTTGCATTTGTGACAGTTGGAACAGCGGCGACAGTATTATAGCTGTATAGACCCTAATACTGGCGAGCTGTAAAACAATTGTCATATTCCTATCACCAATCAAAGGGCTCCAGTGGTTCGTAGACGAGCCGTAGACGGCACGCATTCCTGTTTGCTGTTGGGCGGTTAATAGCATCGTTTATTGATGCAGATGCCTAATGACGTAACTGGTGTAACTCCAAACAGATGATACAAGCCACATTTTTCATTCATGCAGATTTGCTTAAATGAATCCTGTTTGCAAAAAATACTGTTGTTAACCGTATGAGTAAATATTGCAATTCTGGCGATCATAATCATAGAGAATAAGCACCCATAGCCAAAAAGTTAAGTTGAAAAAGTCAGGGCCTAAACAAGGCGAAGAAAAACGTACAGGAGATAAGACTAACTCACTAAACGATGTTACGACCTTCCCCTTTTTGCCTACGTGTCGTTTGACTTACCGCCACTGGAAATTGGTTTTTTGGGGACGGATCATACACTACCTGAAAGAGTATTCAATTCAGCATATAATTGTGTGTACGAATATATAGCTGTAAACGCTATGTGTGAGTGCTTTAGGTTTTTTCTGAATGCATTTGTGTATATATGCATGCGTAGAAATAATGTACTAAATTAGTCAACGGGTAAAAGTATATATGGTGGATAGTAAAAGGAAGTAAGTAAATTGTGGTTCAAGTTTCGGTCTGGGTGATTGGGGGAGAGAAGGGCTGATGACGGCGACGACGGCGTCGCTCCTGGGAGAGGGTTTGGGCGAGTGAGTGAGTGAGGGTAGTGGCTTCGTCGTCGTGGGTAGCGTAGGGCAGTCTCTGCTATCTGCCGAATGGGTAGTAGGGATAAGGTAGGAGCGATTCCAGAGGGCGCGGAGGTGCCGTAGACTGTGAGGCACCAAGAGTAGAAGAGAAGAGGGCCATCAGACACAGCTACTGCTCCAACCGCTCCTAGCACCAACAACCACAGCAAACCGACGTGCCGTTGTTGATGCTGGCGTTCCTGTGTTAAAAACTACACGATAACGCCAATCATAACTCTAGTCCAGGAAGAAGACCGCCAGCAGCAGCAGGAGAACAGGAGTAGAGGAAAGCAAGTGAAAGACACATACTTCAGATCGGAGTGACAGAAATGTTTTATAAACTAAGGTAAAGTTTTTTGCTGTGTTTAATATCAGAAGTCTTAGGTTCAAAATATTTTCAAATGGTGCATAAATCCTGTCAAACCATCCGTCTACCGACTTTTCTCGGTGTGAATGGCGAATTGTAACTCGGCACTGATTTCGACGAAGGCAAATATCACATCGATAGTTTTTCCCTCAATGGAACCTGGTAGGTTGAAGATGTATGCATAAAGTGCACTACCGTCAGCTACTGTCTATCCACTGTTCATGCGAATTGTGAATTGACAACATCGAATAATAAGCTTGCGTTGATGAGTGAGGTTCCATGAAATACATAGAACAAGCAAGCACATTGTGTTAGACGAATATTTCTACTCGATGTCATCGATCGTCGATAGATCAAACGGTGATTCTTCACAAAAATTAAAGAGGCAGGAATCGAAGGAGGAGCCACAGCAGACGTCTTAAAAGAATATTATATCCTTTTTAGGTAAGTGGATAGATGGCCAACATGTTCAAAAAGGCAAATACATCAAACATAAATACACACGCATACAAGCAGAAACGGAAAGGTGTTATGGTTACTCTTCAACGTTGTAATAGTGACTGACAAATATCGATTCATTGATTTTCTATTAAAGTGAAGCACAACTGATTAAAAAGCGATATTTATGTGCAGTATTTAGTTGAATAAATATTTAGCGTTTAAACACATTATGCAAAATGTATATACTTAAAATGAATAATTCACCTTTGTCTTATATCGAAAATCTTGCTGCCTTTATCTTCATTATAATTATAATTTATCTGCATTACATAAATTCTATTCGTTACCTAGGGCAAGTTTCCCAACTTACAAATAGTCAGCAGAATAATCATGAAATTAATCATAGATTTAGATCTATAATAGTTACAGTTGTATGACTATGACAAAACAACGCCTATACATGCCTGACTCAGCATTATAGATTTCAAAAAGAACATTTGTGATAAGTAATATTGAGTATTAAAACCAGACTTCTGTATAGATAATTTCTATAAACGTTATGATAAGTACTGCCTGTGTTACACCGACGAAATGCATGTGTGAGGAAAGATGCAGAGTACGCTAAACGCGTATCTGAACGCTTGTCAGACTATCTGAAGATGTAAAAAAAAAATACGTTTGTATGATCAGCAATAAACATAAAAAATAATAGTAAATTTGCTAGGCGAAGGGGCACCGAATGGGAAAAGGGGTTGCTCAACAACGGATGGAGTCGCCATCCGCTACCTAACATAGCCCACATTTGTGATTTATTTTTAATACCTGTTTTTGGGAGACGAACTGGCTGGTATGAGTTATAGGGCGTGGTGGTTCGATTACCTTCTGAAAATACTTGTTATTCGATAAATTTTATACCATATTTGGTATTTTTCTGTTATGCTGATAATACATATTTTAGTTATTAATAACATAATTAGCATCGCTAATGTCGCACTGTTAAATGGATGTGTGTATCAACAAACTCTGTTTACTTTGCACAATTATTTTGCACAATAGTGATTGCGATCATAACATAGATTTTGCCTTCTTTTCAAAGTCGCTTTGACATTGTCGTTACAAAGTCTCGACGTTACCCTTTGTCGTACAAATTCTTAGTCTAAAATTATTGTTACCAAAGAAAACATTTTTAAAGATGTGTTTTAGTCGTTAACACAACTACGGGCTTGCTAACTTTGCAAAAAAATAGTCAACCTAAATTTTTTAAGTCATTTGTTAAATATTTGATTACAATACGCACCGATGAAACCGTGCCTGTAATGCAATTAAGTGAACAAATGATCACCGGTTCGGGCCTATATGGTATGTGCATGCAGATTTATCAATGAAGGGTTTAATATAAACGATCCACAAGCTTAAAGAAATATCGTGGCTTTAATCAGTTATACGATAGTTATTTACATCGATCTAGAATGCCATATCCTTTCTTTGGAGAGTTACGGTAACGCTTGATACACATGCACACCGATGCGGTCATATCAGCGCTAGTATTGGACTTGCAAATTCACTAATTTCGTGTTCCTTCTCGGAAAGCTTATCGTATTACTTCGAAGATTCATCCAGCCTCGATTGTAGCGAGACCGAAACATCTACAGACCCAACCTAGTCCCCTCCAACCCCAATCCACGATTCGACTCTGATGTACCTTTATGGCTTTTAAAACCTGTCTCCTAAGAGACTCCAGGATCTGTTTCTCTATCACAATCCCCTCAAACTACTTAGTTACTTTTTTCCAAGAATCGTGGGAGCCTAATATCTTTTTGAAAATCTCTCTTAAAGAAGATGCGCCAAATTTTGACACTCTGCATCTCTTGGCCCTGATAAAGCTTTACGTCGGAGGACCGTATGCTGGACGTCGTTAACAACACCTTCTGAGCATACTACGTACGTGTCTGTAAGGACTTTTTTAATTCTGTATAAAAAATTCTAATAGTGATTTGGGTCATCCGGTGAATTTCTCGTCATTGTCGTACCATTTACCAAGGTTTGGATTTTTCGTGCGGGAGCCTCTGAACTTTTGTCTAGGCTAGACCACCTTCTACTCATCCTCCACCGGTTTAGGGCTGCCCCCTGGCAACCTGCATATCGTACTCGCTGTACAAGAACCGCGCTGCCCCTAGTCTCCCAGGAGATCCCAAGGGACTTTCTAAACAAGATGAACAGGACTCCATAGAGACAGTCCTGTATACACTGCATACGGGTAGTCAGGAGCCTGTGGGCACAGTACTGTGCTCCTATTAGTTTCGGTCCTTAAAGCCATTGCGCCCATATTGAATCCGCGTGCACGGCCCTTAATTCGCCCATTGAAGCCTAGAGGCGTTTCGTGGCATTGAACGCCCCACCAATTTTCAGAAACAACCTGGCAATGCTAACTGCCACACGGCCAACCTTTAGAGATACCTTCCTAACGTGTGCAGTGCCAGTTAAACCGCTATCCAGCTGAACGCCGGGGTGCCTAGCCTCTTTACTAATCCGCTTTTTCTTTTTTCTGTCCGCAAGGTAGGGTGCCTTTATCTTACTGTTCCTACACTTCCAGAACTCATACTAAGTGTAGGAAAGGTATCCCTTGTTGTTGATTTCGTGCACTAGTCTTTTGTTTATAATGTGGTCGTAAAACTTGTCGAGTGTATCAAGAAGGAAGTAGGGCCCGACGTTTTTGGAGGATGGCGCTTTAGGCTTAGAGATAAAGGCCAGCCTAGCCCTTTTCCATACCTTAGGGAACTCCCCTTCCCGACAGAGTTCAAATTTTTTTTTTGGTTTTGCAAGGTTTTGCAATTAATAATGCTACATTAACCCGATTCTTTTTTCTACCCGGGATCTCCTTCCTTTTTCACTTGGCTACCCACTCGACCGCTTCCGCCGGTTTGCCGAGTACCTTACTCGAGTTAAGCCTGGTCCACGCTTGGCGGACCCCGTTCGGGGTAACTTTAACGAACTATTCGTTTTATTCCGCTACTTCTCTTACTCCCGTCCTTATGGCCTTAAGAATATGCACCAGGAAAAGGTTTCGCACTGTCTCCGCCAAACATTCTCGGGGGACAGCAGGTTTCCTTTTTTTATCCTTCCTCTGATTATCCTATAGGGCATGCTCCAAACATCTCTCTCAAGAATGCCCTGAAAATTCTCTATGCCTTACTCTTACTACCCCGTATAGCCCGTCCAAGAAACTCTTGTTGACCTTATACTCCCTTCGTATAAGTTCCCCTCGTTCCCTAAAGGTAGGTTATTGCTCCATTCTATGAATAGCCCTGTTATGCCTAGTGACCATCCCTTTACCCTAACGCATTCTTTTGCGGCAAATTTGATACACTCATTACACCAATACATGTGCTTCTCACCTTTTAGATGTCTATGAGCCCCGCGTTTTCCATGGGTTGCCCTGGCGCAGACCTTCCCTATTATTTCAACCATTTCGAATACATTATTTGCTCGTAAAAAGGCCGGTCTTCGTTTTCCTGAGATGGCTCTTTCTTTCCTTCTTCGACTTCCCTCTGCCAATATAGGCGAACATCTCTGCCTCGAAGACTCTTCAGTCTATTCTTCTGGATTCCCAGCTGGTTAAGCCTGCCTACTCGACGGGACGTTTCCGCATCCTGGTCTTTTTGAAGAAAAACTGCTACGCACCGATGATCGCTGAGGCATTTCTATCGAGTGCCCTCCACCCGGTCGCTCAGCCCATTTAATGTTCGCTTACCATGGTGAGATCCAGCCAGGCCCTCTGACTCCTCCGTTCAAATGCTGTACGTTCACCCTCATTGATCACTAAGACGTGATTGGCTGTCACACATTCCTTCAGAGCCTTTCCTCTATGAGTTGTGAGTGAGCCGCCCTACCTAATTAAGCGTACTAAAGTGCATTATCCTACCTATCCTGCCCTATATATGACCTACGAATTAACATCAAAATAGGTTTTTTTGTGAATTCATTAAGACGAACTGAAGCAGAGTAGCAAACAAAGACACTCCCTGCTTAATAAGCTCGAAAAGGGAACGCACCAATAAAGCATTAATGCAAAACCGATCCGAGAGCTGGAACGGTCCCTAATTATTCATTAGGTAGGCCCTAGTTATCTCCTTAATCAATTTATTCGTCTTAGGCCAATACCGAGGTATTAACATAGTGTACTCAGGATGTTCGACCTTGCAATTTGATTATCTTACCATACTATAAAGGTCGAAAGGTACAGTTAACTTAAACGACCGATTGATCCCATGGTCTGACGGGAATCCGATCGATCCACTGTAACAACGTATTATTTACTCACCCTTGTGGCTCTTGGATACTAAGAACACTTTCAAAATAATCAGTAAAGTCGATCTAGAAGACAACTAAAATAGATACATTTTACGAGGTTGGTGAATCAGAGCAGGATATTTACTATATTTTGTCTACGAATTTTTTGTATAGAATATACAGTCTTCCTCGAATAAACATCAGATTGCACGACAAGAAAATTTTGTTCTGACTTGCTTTTTTTGAATACCGTTCTCATATTGTCTTCAGGAACAAATCACGGGCTAATGCGCGTTTCAAAATATATTATTTTTATCAACAAATTGAAATTTGTCATTAAAA
>MNPL01014195.1:0-19727 GCA_002081605.1 Tropilaelaps mercedesae | reverse complement strand
ATTTTAAACAATGAACGACTTTTATTACATCAAAAGGAGTAGTATGCCCCGACAAACGCGATCACGCCGTAATCTCCAAAAACAAATTTAGTGTACAGTACAGTGCAAATAAAAATATCTATTCTCTATTCTTCTATGAAACATATACAGCATTATTTCTCTTTTGACCAAACATATCTGTGGCATGAATAAGTTACTTTATTAACAAAAAGTAAGAAATAAATGGAACGAAAACAGCAATATACTTCTTAGGTGCAAACGCCTTCCGGTAACATTCCTGGCGCCAGTTATGTACCATAGTAGCCATATATGCAGACTACTAGTTACGTCAATCAGGGCTAAATTGGCAGATGGCTGTTTATATCAGTGGAACTATATGCCTATCTATTTACCTAACAAGCCCGATTCATTTGGACTATTTTATGTTGACACACTCAAATGTTGTCAATCGTTTAAGTGGCTTCAGGGAATAGTACGAGTTGAAAAGGCACACTATAACACCTATGCAGTTCAGGCTGTATATGGCATGGAATATATGCGATTCTTCGCTTTTTCACTGTGCATTATTGGCCACGTTAGAATGGAAGATGTTGCATTGTGCCTGTCTAAGTAAGCAGTCAGAGTTCTGTTGGGACCAAATATACTCACAAACATATTAGTCAAAATCACTCATCACTTGTTAGCCCTTTCGAGGAGTAACTCCTCGAGCGGTAATAATCAATTTTTAGAGAATACGAGTCGCTGACATTTAAAGACTAGCTATTTTGTCGTATAAAGAAGGAATATCATTTTCCATATTGTTTAAACAATCAACGCTAGCAAAAATTAGTTTATCCATATAATAGAAACATCCAAATTACATTGGAAAACATATAGTACCTACGAATATACACCATCGTGTTTAAATAGTTAACGTTGCGCAAATAGGTAAGAAAAGTTGGGAATAATCGGTTTTTGATAATTGATTCGTTTTAAGGATTCCAAATCAGCTACCAAATTACAATTGCGTGATGCATAAGCTTTGCAGGTGCCAAGCTTGGCCTGGACTGGAAAATATCTGCATGGAGTTTTAATAAATGAAAAGCAGTTTAACAATAGGTCTCAGTGTTTATACAGATGGATCAACCTTTACAAGCTATGTGACGTAGAATGCTACAAGTACTACAAATAATGCTCCGTGTTTGCATTAATCAGTCACGCCGGAAACTTTATCCGGCCTGACGGAATTTTCTAAGCAAATTCCTCAGCACCGTTCTTTAATGCATAACTGAATGGTGCTTTTTCTCTCATGCAAAACATCTCCCGTACAATGAATCCATGTGATTTACCAAAGTTAGCTAAAAAATTACAACTGAGACCTGTTTAAGATGTGTTCCAAAAAATGCAAATGATATATTTTTGGGGTACAACATACCTTATGTAAAGCCGTACACGACTGCAATGCAGTACGTTACATCATAAGTAGATGGACGTGGGAAAGCATGTTCACAGGCAAAATGCCTAGCCGTCAAAAATTGGAAAACTAGAATGTTTAATTTCAGCATAAAACAAACAAGACGATTTAGATCCAGGCGCACATTCTTATAATTAGATCACAATTCACGAGAGTTTTAACAACTCTGTAATAATAAGCATTTGAGTGTAATTTGCTATACCACTCGGGAGGTTGATTCTTAGAAGCTCTTTATCAGTAGTTTAGCCCCAGAATACACCTTATCCAACCTCATAACTTGACATTTTACATGGCCGAACTTAACGACAAACGATGCCTATCTATTTTACGAAAATAATAGAGTGCAGAAAAAAGATTTAGTACTTTTTCAGATATAGCTAATCGTTTTTATTTTCCGTGTGGCTGCACTATTCTATACAGCGATAACGACTCTAACTGTCGCACGATAAGCGTCCATTCCATCAAGCGCCCAACGGCAACGGGCAGAATCATTGCCGTGCAATATTTGTGCTTGGAAAGCGCTGCCATGAAACATCTTTTTAATCGGCATAAACGGGTTGGCTGTGCGGCCTGCAGTCATTCTTTGTCTCACTGAAAGACACTGATAAGTGAACTTAACCTAGGCAAGCACTTTCGGTTGCAGCATCACCTTACCGCTATCCGTGGAATGGGCTGCTTCCCGAAAATGATGAAGTTGTGTTTAGGGCTAAAGATGAACAAAACTAAACAATAGGGAAAGAATAATCGGAACGAACATGAAATTATTTTTAAAAATAAAAACGCAGAAATATTTTAGCTTGAAGTTTTAGTTTTTTTAGTTTGGATCTTTACAGATCGGCAAAAACTACAGAACAATTGAGTCAGAGAAGTTTCTGTGCCTTCAGACACATGTTTACTGAGCAAAAATTAGTAATAACTAGGTTATTCTGTTATCTAATGATAGCAGACATGTTTTTATCGATAAACATTGCAAAGAAGGTCAATTGTAAGTTTTGTATATTTATATATATATATATATATATTTTGTTTACTAAATTCCGAAGCACTCACTCGGGTTTATCAGTTAAATATTGCTGGCAATGTATTCGAGAATAAAGACACGTTGGCAGAATCCTCCCCAAAAGGAGAGGAGAAGCGCGGTTGACCTAGTTAGACAATAATCAAGTTATATTATTCGCCTATTACCGGTGACCTGTTTGGGTAAATGTCCTTGACGGTACTGCATGTTCCGGTAAAGATATTACATGCAAATATACTGACACGCTTTTTTTGTTGGTATCCTTGTTTACGGTTTGTTTGTTTTAGTTGGTATTCTTGTTTGTTCTATATATACATATGTACGAGCTCATCGGTAGCTTATAAACCTCGCCTATTGGAACGCCGGCTATTTTGCTGTCAGTCTACACGGCTTACCCGTTACCTCTTTGGTTATTCCACACCGTTAAGCAGACTGAGTATATCACATATTTAATTTACAATATCAATAAATAGCTTTTGGTGCTTACGTGTTTGGTGAGTATCAACTGGAGTAATCCTTAGGAGGTTAATTTAATTATCACTGAGTGCAATTAACGACCTAAAAAGTTTTATTAAACATATATATATATATATATATATATATATATATCCAGCAGACTTTTTTTTATTTTGCTTCATTTTGTGTCCCTTTGTCACAGCTTGAAGAAGCAGCTATTGAAGACAATATATACATATAACTCATTCATATTCAAACCTACGTTGCCTCTACGGATCGGGCCGGACAGCTGCTTATAATGTGCCGTGAGAGGATGCGATCACTTATTGACGGCACTAATTTTACAGCGAAAAACATAGGTGCGTTTAGATTTTGAACGTGATTTGTCTATATAGCTCGTTAGGGAATTTTCTCAAAGATGAAAATTTGATATCTTCTCTCCTCTACAGCACCGTCGTTTTGTACTTTCAATTTGAGAAGTGTGAGAACTTCTTTAGGGCTTCATTGTAGAGCAAAGCTTTTATCTAATATTCGCGGGCAACGTTTCTATCTAGATTCATCGGTTAGCCAACGAAGGTTTTAATATATAATGGTGTTTAAAATTTTTGTAAACATGGTTGCATGCTGTAAAAAAAGTCTGCTTTTTTCAAGAGGATACGACCAGTCTTTAAAGCACAGGTGGGCTATTTTCGATGAAAAATTTTTATTTTTGAGACTTTCTATTTCAAGGCAAATTTTTATCATGTCCGCAGCAAAGCTAATTTAGAATTTTTAAAACGCCGTCTAAACACTATTCTGATAACAGATTGACTTTGTGCTTTGACCATTTGTGATAACCTCAGTGTTCATAACTTGCTGATTAATCCACTGCACATAGGAAGCTGATCATAAAACAAATTTCTCCTGGGCCATCTATATTACATGCTTGTTGACATGGCAGAGTTTCCAGACACACGAAATTCTTTAAATTTGCATCAGAACATACAGAAATTACAGAAGTAACTCGATCTTAATAAAAGACTACCAGAAGTATTAATTCTCGTAATAACAAGTAATAATACTGTTAAGACAAGATTCAATAATATATTAAGCGTGCACGAAAGCATTAAATAACATAGCATAAATTGTTAGTTGTAATACGGCAAAAAACTGTTTTCAACAGAGAAAAATTAAATGTCCTCTATATTGAAGTTACAATATCCTACGGTGCCCGAATCTGTATCCTATTTAGTTCCTATAATTTTTATCTAAAAATTATAGATATCGATTTGGGATAAATACCAATTTCAAAACCACTGCTTCAAATAAAGTAGAAAACCACTGCGATATCTATTTTCATACGCGTGAGTTTAAATATGAAAGTATTCGTTTTTTGTAAAAACAAGACGCATGGAAAGTACTTCTGGTAGATTTTCAACGATAAGTGTGAAAACGAGTGCATGCTATTTAACCTCATATAGAATGTCAACAATTTGGCCTTTATATTTTTGCGGTGTATTTTTTGCAAGTGTCACGTAGAAATGTATTCTTAACACCTGTCAGCGTGTTTACCGAAGCAACAATATTATGAAGACATACAGCTAATAGCATAAAATAGACAAAGGGAATTTAATGCAGGGTGGTTAAACTTTTATACCTGGCCGGAGCCGACTGACACCCGTCTTCTCGCTTGGCAAGTCTCGGTATAGCTTTAGAGCGATGCCTTACGAACAGGTCAGTAAAGAGAGGTCCATTTTGAAGCGAGCGACTAGAAATAAGTGGCCTATATAGAATTCGTTTTGGGCCGTTATTCAAGATCAATTTTTGTTCTGTTTTTGGAAATTTGACAAATGCTGTAATATATAATATAGAGCTTTGGTGCATTGAAGATTTAGAAATCGAATGAGTGACTCGGAAGAAACTGCCACTTGTCAACATTTGATTCGCATACCAGCGTTATGTTATGTTTGCTGCCACTCTACGTGACCCTCGCAGGCCTATATACATGTTTAGAATTACTCGAATAATTATTTGTTTCTCACCGACGGGTTTTAGTAGCTGTCATTACTCCAGCGTATAGCTATTATTGTTATTACCATTGTGGACCCGACAGCTGCTTTTTGTTTTCTATCGGACGCATCGTGTGGGTGGTCTTTACATCGGTTAGTGGTGACCCACTCAGCCGTCCTTTACTTCTCTACGAGTACTGTTCCAAACAAACCTTTTACTTAAACATTAACTGAATACTTGGCTTCTGCTATAATCGTCTTCTAAGCTCCCTCCTTGTAGCTTACTGATTTTTTACAAATTTGCGAAAATCTGAACCATCGCCTAATTTGAAAGGCGAATGAGGTCTGCAGCGGTTGATATATTTATAGCTCACTTAAAGAATGTTTTGATTCGTCGTTAGCCAATTATGTCAGACTTAATTCAGGCAACTACTTCGAAGTGGTACTATAATTGTCCAAGGGTGCAGGTACATTAGCGCTGTGGAAGTATAGTAGCGTTAGAATCTTATTATCCGTGAGTTATTCGCAAATAAAATGTTTGTTAGATTGTGTTATCTGGTACTGCATAGAAATCTGATCATATTGGTGCTTCAAGCTTAGTAGATCGGTGGGAAAAGACATTATTTTCATTCGGAGTAACGGACTCTATGGCTTTGAAGATGAGTGCCGAAGAACACGTCAGATCCTTGATAGGTCCCACCCAATTGCGTGTGAACCACCTTCCGGGGGATATAGCATGTTTTACTTAAATATTTACGTTGTTATTACCGCAAGTAATTTTTACTTTGTTCGTTTTTGCTAAATGGCTTCTTACAAAATTCAGGTCAAACTTGTTGCTGCATGTTAACCAATTCTTCATTTGCAAAAATGATCACTTCGAAGTCCTTGTTTAAGCTCCGCTCACCCTTAGTGAGACAATATGTGGTTTTTGTTCAATTGATAGTAAAAAGAACCGTTCTGCTTCTGTACCTAGCGTAAAAGTCATCGATCGTAGTGTACTTCGGAACAGTGTTAATGGCACAAATTATAAGTAGACTGCAATTGTAAGGAAAATACCTGAATAAATGATAGATATATATAAATGAGTGATAAATATTTCTAATCGTTCGTTCTGTATATTAACGAAGACGATAGGAACAATGGGGTAATTACAAAACAAGCATACACGTCAAAAGCATATCCGATGCAATTTAATCTAATCTGCTTGCTACCCTGCTGCCGTTTGACAAAGTCAGCTACTACTGCCTGTTGGAAGGGCTAAACAAGAGTGGGGCTTATAATCACGCAAAGCGTTATAACGCAATCAGATTAACCAATGCCTATACCATCATTAATGTTAACGGCTCAGGCCCATATACAATCCACATATGTGTAATATATATTACATTCCCTGCAAACTCGCCCGCTGACACGGAGACAAAAACAACGTCATAAAGAACCATTCGTCTACGTCTAATCTGAGAACTTCTGAGGTGTGATGAGCTTTTGTTGTTCTGGTTCTTTTAATGATGTAGAATGGCTTTGGTGTAGCTTCAGTGGGTGCCTATGCGTCATGTTACACTAGAGTGTGTTGCGGTCTCTCGTCAAAAATGTAGATATCTGTTCCCATGTGCGACAGCGCCGACGTGGATATGCCGCTGATTTGAAAGCCGCCGTTCCCAAATTAGATTGAATTGATGACTGATGATTATTACAAAAAAATACAAGATCGCTACAAGATTAATACTACTGTTATTATTATTGGCATTACTCTTCGTTAAAAATAGAAGTCCCTTAATTGATAACAGAATATGCCTCGATAACCTAAATATACATACGCAATTATATACGCCAATTGTATTTTAATAACAATGCACACTGCAATACGTAATAAAAATTGGGATACCATTTAAATTCAATATTTGGGACTTCTACAACTAGTGGCTTCTCAACAGAAACAGCAGCGTTTTGTTACGGCTATTGTCGCTGTTGCTGGTAATGGTTCATCAAAGCTCTTATGGGTGAGTTAGTGTAGCCGCTGTTTTTAGTATCATGGTTGACGCCGATGTAACGAGACTAAAAAGAAAGTCTTAATTTATCACCGAAAGCAAATACAAAAACCGAACTTCATTATTAACCACGCGGTAAAATATTCAAATACCAAGCTACATATAATTATCATCCCTATTGAAATTGTAATTAAAATTATGATTAGAATTAAATATGCTTAAACACGAATAAAATCTTACTGCAGTATTTTTATCAAAAACTGCTCCAAACTTATCCCACAGGGCCCTACCAGTCTGAAAATATTCATCAAAATGGTACGAATTTTACCAAAATCGCCCTGACAGGAGCATGAAGAAATTTTCAGCTTTAGTAATATATTTGTATGTTACAATATTGAACTACTCCGTAGTCTATACATTTGCGAAGTTATACGTTAAAGCTGAGATATCCAATTCGCCATAGCAAAGATTCCCTAATAATTTTTTCTCATCTATTCATAAGACATAGCCATACCAACGAATACAATTCCTTATGTGTTGAAGTAAACATGAGTTTGAGAAGTTGAAACGCACTTCAAAATTTTTATGAAATAAAGACTCGCATTCATAAACAATAGCCAAGCTTCTTGCGACTTAAATAAGAGAAATTCGAGGCTACTTTTATTGCTACACGAATCATATAGACTGCCACACGTTTTCACTAAATATGTTACAAAACAGGGGCGTATGGCTCGTACACGTAGAATTGCGCTAACAGTAAATGGAACACCGTTTTTATTTACTAAATGGTTCTACAATAGCCTAGCATTTTACAAAGATTTATTTTATTTAAATTTATGTGCAATTTCACCCAATAGTTAATTTATTGCTCATTCGATCTGATAGCACGCCAGTCCTGCATGTTGCGTCAAACATATATACTCAGATGCACCACTACTGGAATAGAGGCTTTGTTAATTGTGTTGCAAACATTGGCGTTCTAGGTCCTGTTGCAGGGCTATCCAGGGTAGGCGTTATGGTATCGTTTCTTTGCGTATGCATAAAATGGGACTATAAAAATTATTATTAGGATAGGCCTTAAATAGTGCAAAATAACTTTGAAAAGGCAGAAACTGGTCGTGTCGGGCGTCATTTCCGTGTTTTTCATATAAATGCCTTCGTCCGCAGATGACTCATGTTTTTGTTCGAAATATGTGCGGTCAACTCCAGCTTATCCCCATTATGCCCCGAAGTGATATTTTCGATAATATTCGCCATAAAATAAAGCCGGTAAAAACTTTAGCATATTCTTGTTCGCAAATTATGCTACAAAATAGGCACGGAACTGACATTACGTGCCATTTTCCACCGCTGCGTCACTAGCACTATAACTTGTGCACAACAATAGTAGAGTACAGAATAGTCATTATAATCATAATGACAGCTGCGGCGACATATGAACAGTGATGACCGGTAACCGTATGGACAGAAATCAGACCTATCGATGTTTGATCCACCGGGGGGTTGCAACTTAGTGACCAAAACAGAGGTAAACAATTCTTATAGCTTCTATTGTGGCTGTTACCATCATTTAGCTTTTTTGCGATATCCTTTTGTTATATCAAATTAAAGATAACGAAGGGCGTTGAAGACTCGACATATTCCAACAGCGTTACAACTGCTCAATCTACTTAACCAGTTCCGATTTTGCAGGAATTGCGTTACAGGATTTGTAGCAAATAGTACCAGTGAATATACTGGAATAATCAGCTGAGAATACCTCCTGCATGCCTGACAGTCCACTAACTTTCATACTGCAGTTTTTCCCGATCCGTTTAATCCGCACTGAATTGTGTTCTTCTCGCTTTCACACTATAGAAAACGTTTAACGGTGGTAAATCTCGAAATCTTTCACAACAACGGACATCTCGGCTACGCGGAATCTCGTTCCCGTGCAATTTTTCCCTGGAGTGGCGTAACAATCTCACCGCTATAATTGTTTAATTGAAGAAATGAGTCGAATATTCTCTGATGAGTCGGATATATATATGAATCGGATATTTTTAATAAAATTCATCTACAGAATCCGACGGTTGTATATATTAACGTTGTCCTACTTTATATAATTGCCTCATCAGCCCAGAACTCATCCACTCTATAACTTTGGTGAAGGCTTCGCTTTTGAAACGTTCGCGGGAAAATTTGTCGCTCGTTCCTGATAAGCCAGCTGTCTACATACTTAGTCTTGTGTATTGCAAGTAAAAATATTAAACAGCTGATTGTGTATTGTTTGCGTAAACTTGTTCTGGTCTGAGACATACCTGGTTGTATGTATAGGAGAAACATATGCTGGTCAAACCTGTAACTTCTGCCAGGGAGAAAAATTAAACATGGCGCTTCTACTGAGTGGAAAGCTAATTTTTATTAGATATAGTAATATTAGCTGTACCTACGAAAACTAGCCAACGCAGTAGTTACCAAAATTACCTCGTCTCAGTCAATACCTGAATATCGGTTGAGTGAACTTGAATGTAGTCTAATCATGAACTATTATGCTGGTATTCGCGGATCTACGATGGGCTTTAAATCAAAAACTCCGTTTTTACAATTAGTCGATACGGATCACATGCAAAACGCATGCAAATTGTTAAGTGATCGGTTATGTTGACACACTTCAATTGTGATGTCTTTCGACTGTTTGGTAAATATAGCCAAATGTGACATCATCCAAGTAGGTAGGTTTATCTAAGATCTCATTATTTAGTCTCAGAGTGCATTTCTTTTGAAGTATAAAACACCTCCATGAGCCTCATCACAACTAGTCTTCTGGCAGTGCAATGGTAGTAAGGAGATTGAAGCGCTATTTCACATTCACAAATAGATATAGCATAAGTGTTCTTATTGCTTACATTGACTTCATCAAAAAGGTACGTTTTTCAGGCAGTTAGTTTTAACATTTGTCTGCGAAAGTATATTTGTTATCTATGTACATGGGCTCTAATTACGTATAGTAATATAATATAATCCTTGTGGATCGATACAGTAATTTTCGTTCCTTCTATTAGTTAGTGAACGCCAATTCATATTGTGTGCGCATGAAAGTGCAGTAAAAACCGTAAAGCACGCTTTTTGTAGTGTGCTTTCCTGTAGTTGCTTTGATATGCCAGATTGCTACCCTACTGTGACCGAAACCAGTAATCTAGCTAATCATAACTAGCTAATAATTCTTTAGCCCCTATCAGCTTCAGAAGGATCAGACGAAGAACAAAATTGTAAATCTCGTATGTTCTACAGAGTTATATATTTAGTTAAAGAATATCCAATTATGCAGATGTGCATACTAAAGATGATCTCACTGGTATTAATTCTATAAAACACGGAGACGTTTAAAACCTTACGTTGGATTGGGTAAAACGATTTCCAAACACGACAATTTCCATCAAAAGCCACCGATTACAGTGAATCCCAGATCACAAAGTAACTAAAAATTCCGATTTGGAATACACGTTCACAACAAAACCCAGCGCCCCATTTTCGGTTAGAACGTTCTAGACATTTCAGATAAAATGTTGAGTTGGCATGTAGCATATGTTTACTCTTACAAGATTGGAACCATCTACACCCACATAAAAATTGAATGGTTAATTGAGATTCACCGTCGCTCTAACAGTACTTGTCAAATATATCATGATTTAATACAAGGACTTGATAGTTACAGGGACTCAGGCGTGATTGACGGACAACAACTAAAATAATGGGGAAACTAGCGCTGCTATCCGAGACTTGCGATCGATATTTCATACAAAAAATCATTCCCCCAAATGTGACACTATACACGCTAAATCACTCATGAATCAATATTGCAAAAGAACCTGTAAAACTACTGAAACTGGAACCGCGAGGTGTCACACAAGCAACCACGATTTACTAGCAGATTAGATTACCCTATATTTATATATATATATTTTTTTTTGTGAATTTTTCTGTTACGATAATTGTGAACCTATTGTTGAGTTTCCACAGGAAATACGCTGTTTTAGTTTCAAGGGTCCAGAAACGCAATTGAATTACGACTATTGTTTGACCACGGCATATGTATTTATTTGCATTTTTCTCATTGCCTTTCTTAACTTGCACTTTTCTATTCTGCATAATATTAGATTTTAGCGTGAATTTAAACGTTCTACAAAAATTGATAGGCGAAAAATAAGTAAGAATTGAAAGCAGGGAGAAACTACAGTGATGAAGGCAGGATTATTTCTAAATCGCAAGCGACCCATTTTAGTTACTACTTTGGGTCGGACGGTTCTACGGCAAATATGCCCAATTAGCATTGGACTGACGGCGTGATATCGTTATTCCGATGAAACATAAAAAGCGAAAACAGTGGAAAGGGGGATCTATTCTGGGTTACAACACCACGAGACAATCGACTACCAGAATATGCAACTGGCTATCGGAACGTAGCGCGAATACAAAAGTGGAAAAGGCATCTAATTGGGGAACGGATTGGGATTTCTATAAGTGGAAACGACAGTGTTTACGTGTTTACTATATAAAATGGGACTTCTATAGAAAAATCATTCTGAGCGTAGAAACTGTGCAAATTTTCTGTGAAGTTGAAATAATGCGCCGATACGTAGAAAATTAGTTTTTTGTTACTAATAATTGCAGAAGAAGAAATGTTGCTTCTGTTTAATTTGCTTGAAATATGATTGCATTATATTTATGATGTAATTCGTATTCTGCGGTTATATGTATAAAATTCTTTTATATACGGTACACGATACTTTCATAGAGCACATTAAGGTGCCTTATTTTTCAGCATGATCAGTTCAAATCGTTTCTAAGAAAAAAACTATTTTGAATAGCCAAGAAGAGAAAACACATCATTACTGATCGGCCTCTAGGAGTAAGGCCTAGCGATCAAAGTGGACAATCAGTTCCCTTACATTCCGTGTTGTTACTAGTTTATATATTGTGTCAAACTGCTTCATTATTTTTAAACTGCGCTTCCATAAGTGTTCACAAGTCCTTGTTAAAGCATTTTTACTGTGGCTACATTTAGAGCGGTTGTTGTCGCCCTCAATTTTTCCTGTGAATTATATTCAGCTACTGACGTTTTAAGTACCACAAGAGTTACTCACACGTAAGCTAGCTTGGTCGACGGGAACGTTGTGTCGCATGTTTGCGGTGTACAAGAATAGTTGTGCCACTCTGTCCAGCTGTCTCTATACGTGAAATCACTAGACATTCCTGGAGATTTGCGGGTGCCGTGTCCCACTCAGTGACGACAGATCGTCCTGATGATTCTTCGTGGGCTGTCTTTTATGCCAAGCTTATAGATGCAGATGCGACCGTCACGACTCAGCCGGCAGAGCGGTTGGTATAGGTTAGTATATCCAATGGCCGTGCAAAAAATCTTGAGGTTAAAATAGGGAAGGCAAACTGATAGACTGGATCAAAAATTAATAGCATAAAACATATATGCGCGTATGAACACGCGTATGATATTCTATAAGTTTCTCTTGCTTCTAGCAAAAGGTGAGATAGTAAATGCCAGGGTGGCATAGTGATATTTTATTGTACAGTGATCTCTTTCCTTTGGAGGAAACCAAATCATAACAATTTTGACAATTGATTTGGTGGTGCGTAAAACGGTAGTAGTGGTATGAATAAGGAGAAAGTCTTGAATATTCATTTCCAGTTCAGTTCACAGGCAAAACAAGTACCTATAGTCTAAAACTATACCTTTAGCTAACAGACGAGATATAATGGCGTTTTGGGTAGCGTTAGTATCTCTACACACAATATGGATTGAAATAACAGTTTTGTAAATTGATTATTGCTAGCGCTACGGTTTTTATTGATTTATCACAGTAACGGGTTCCTGTTGCCTTTTTTGCCCCTAAAAAAAAAAACTGGGTTTTGCGGCTTTTTTGCACAATAGCGACGTAATAAAAATAACAAAATAATAGAAAACAGAAAACAAATTACAGTAAATATTTATCTGAATAAGTTATTTTACGTTGATCACTTGAAAGAACGAAAAATATGCTTGTAAATCGAATGCCGATAGTTGATATTACACAATTAGTAGAAGTTCCGTGACTAGTTGCCGAACAATTTCCACTGCCCGACATGCGACACTTGAATAGAATTGTTACTAAAAACTTTTCTTTCGTTATTAACAAGCTTGGAGTTAAGGTCAATTAGTATTTCGTTCTAAAGATGACATTTCGCAAAGTGAAGCAGTAAGCCCTGGTGAACACTAAGTTTCCGGAACATATGTAGAAATATGTGGCGATGGCTACGCGCTTTAGCCATCGTTTCATAACAAAACCATGCCATGTTTAAATAAGAACAAAAAACAGTAATATTATCGTTGCTAGTACACTACGAGGGACCGAAAGTTTTTTTGTGAAGATTAATGATTTACACTAGCTGATCTTCATGGGATAAAATTAAGTTTAATTGTTTTCATATTTTTTCCATTTTTGGCTCAAAGCAGCGATTAAAGTCTCTATTTGAACATCAATCAGGCAAAGAGAAAAATTTTTATTTAAAAACATTCGATTCTCTGTCAAGTTAGTGGATAAAATAAGTAGACAACAGCGGTCAAATGGTTTGGTTCTTAACATTGCAATATACTTGTGATACGGCAAGAGGGATTATCTTTAAGGTTCTGCTTCGAATTAAATACGTTATCCAGAATAAGTACTTCGTGGGCCATGCAACCACTCGTTTTTCCAGTATTTAGAAATCGCTTTTTTTTTACTGGACACTTACTCTCGAACCAAACCCAACTTTTTTCAGCTGAATTACTCTGTATATGAGATGTTATAACATAATAAAAAAGCAACATGTTCAACTGAATGTGATCCTTTTTCGTGTTTTTTATGTGTTTTACCCAGAGGAGGTTGGTTGTGAATGCTTGTAAACAAAATTTTGGTACGTTAATTTGGTAAACTAAAAACTATTTTTTTGTGCTCCACCTATATCATGGACTAACAAGTTTCCATAGAACGAACAAGTTTCACTCCACTATTTGCATCATGTACTAGTAAATTCGCTTCACAATATCTCAATAAAGGGACAAAGCATGCGCCAACGTTATTCGAAAATACAACGTCGTTAAAAGAGACTTAGCCGTTATTGGAATCGAGACCCCATTGGCCACGTTTCCATTATTAGAAGGAAATTCTTATCGTCTTATGCGCTGCCTCAGCTCCCGTAGTTTCAATATTAACGTTTTGCTTCATAGACCAGTTATATTTCAACCTAGATCGAATCAAACTAATTTTTATTAATAATAATCAAACATCGCAACTACAGCTGCTGAAAAATGGATACGGACTTATGCACAATTCCTTGTGTCTCATGTCCCTCGTTATCTTCTGAAGAAAGGCCTTTGATGGAAAAAGCCTCGAATAACGTTTAGGTCTGTCACTAGTTAAGAGCAGGTTGTTACCGGTCGATCCACAAATTGAATCGAACCACAAAGATAAACACAATCCAACTTTCCAAACGTTAATAAAAATAATAGATTATCAGGTTTTTTGTCAGTCCATTGACCCGCGAAATACCCGCGAAATGTTGTTAAACGTACAGTAGCTCAGTGAAGTAGCGGAAGTGAAAACGGGTGGTCAACCCTAGAATGTGGATTTTTTGTTGAGAAACTAGAATGAACGTTTACGGTACTTAAGGTATGTCTACGAATGATTCAGACTTGCGTGCACAGTTCGTCCTAAAGTTTCTCCGCAAATGTTCAATAAATATTTTTTCTGGTTTCTTAGCGTCTAAATAATTTTGTTTTATAGAGCCAACACATGGCATGAATGTGAATGCTTATGACCCCGAATAAATGCATAGGCGTTAATCAATATCGCAACTAACAAGTATGTCCACGTGATCAATCGAGCTTTGCGACCTGTTGTGGTGTTTCTGATTTCCAGTTGTTCGTTTCGGCAACGATTACTGTTTCGCTAGATGCAGTGAGTGAGCACAATAGTGGCACGCTGGAAGGGGGTTCCCGGTTGGCGCTATGAAGTACAGTCGACTAACAGCCGATGTAGAACGCACTTTCGGCTTTGGAGCTGGCGGATACGGACGATGTCTCCAGCCGCGAAATTTTCTCACTACATTCTGTGTTGGTTCGTATTTATTTATGAAATCTCCGCAAAATTTAATCTGTGAAACTCGGAATTTAATTAATGTTATTTTGTTTTTGAACAAAGAATTGTCGACCCTTTGTGCGTACCTAGATACTTGAATAATGCCTAAAGAACTGCCGAACGAAGATAGTTTAAACTAGTAAATATTAGAAAATTTAAATCTTTATTCTGCCGTCACTTTCTTAATCCTGCTTTCATTGAAGATCATTAAGAATTTGAATTTCCAATATTATTCTATATGTTGATGACATTTGTAGAGAAAAGTAAATGAGGTTTGCACGGACACTGTGAATGAGCAAAGTTTTACTCTCTACTAAAAAACGCCCTAATTGCATAGTAAAATTTTTTATCTGACACATTAAACACAACTGTTTGCCATATACACGATAAAGATTTTAGTTATTTTCGTTTGTCTTAAATGTGCATACAATGTTGTCCATACTTGAATGGTTTAGAAATCGCGCGAAAATCAGTATACATTTAGAAACAATGTATTGGGAGCTGAATTTCCGTTTCGAGCGAATGTATATTTGCATTTCTTTGTGGGTATGATTGAGGTCGTTTTCTGAATACCGGACGATGTGGTCCCACGTGATTTGCGGTCATACGACCGACGAAAGATCAAGGTATGTCACGTGTTGAGAGACAAACAAGCCTTTTCAGCGATACTTTTTTTAAAGGCAATCCATAAATTTGAGAAGACATCAGGAACGATTCACCCTATGGATAAACTTAGTTACATTTACTTATCACGGTTTTCTAGTATTGCCTACAACATTAACCGAACATTCACTCGAGGTTTTGAAAAAAATATCTCCAAGGAAATGTCAAATGCTTAGTTTGCGAAGTGAGAGCTTAAACATGGTCGGAAGATATTGAGATGTAGCCGGCTATGCACCTATATTTTTATTTAAAAGCATAAGATCAATTAATACCCTTGAGTAATTTTGAAAAGCAGATACCCATCGGGCAGTTCAGAGTTAAAGCAAGGGTTGCTTGGAATAATGCCAGAGCCGTTACGGACGTAACAGATCGAGATCGAACGTTGGTGCACAGCCTATGGAGGTTTATACAAACGATGTTAGTTGCGTGTAAAGCATCTATTACCGTTGAAACGTCTACTACTGCCCTTATTTAAATTCTCCAAAGAATAAACGTCAAAATAATATGCATGTGTCCCAGATTTTCAAATACATGCATCTGAATTTTTCCTAAACATTTTAAAATACGCTTCTAAATTATTTATTCTAATTCTAGTTTTTGTGTATCTGCAACGTAAAATGAATATTACATGGTACGTGTGTATATGTATCCCCAGGAGCTACCAATTTGCCATGTCTCAGATGTAGACTTTTTTAAGATGTAATTTATTCGAGTTTAACAGTGTGCCAATGTTGGATACACATATACTTCAGTAAAAAATATATCGCACTAGAATTAATTACACAGTGCAAGTCGTCATTTTATTTGTATACCCCTATACGAAAACCCAAACCTTGTAGTTTGAGCAAAAGTTATTATTTTTATAATATCAATAAATGTATCAACCTATGTTACTAGTATTTTGACTACCGGTATGTTAGTGTATGCTAATATTAACTTGCGAAAATTCATTTGTCATGCTTACAGGTATTCTGTTTGGCTTTGGCACAGCCTACGTAGCGTTATGCGTCGTAAGCCTGCGTCCATTAAACCCACCCATCCTCGGATCGTTGGATCCAACGGTTATTGGCAGTGGAGGCGGCGAAATGTCCGTAACAGTTCTTTCACGACGGTCGCTCCTCTATCCCAGATCTATCTACCAGCACATTGCTGACCCCCACGCGGGGAATTCGATCCCACTAGACGGAGACGCACCAGACTCGCCCGTTAGCTTCCACGAACATAATGGTATGTCTGCAAACAACGAGTATTCCTTTTGATTTCAGACAATACATCACGTTAGAGTCAGCAATGGTTTCGGAGCTCACTATTTGGGTCAATAGAGTCATTTTTGGCATTATTAGCCTTTATCAGTAAGATATTTCTTCTGTCGCATGTCGAATTCAAACATTTCTACGATCTTCCAAGTGCAAAATAGTAATGAAAGGTTTTCGAGGTAATGGTCTAATACTTACCTATAAATGAATTTGATACATTTGAGACAATGAAATAGCACATGCTGTAGGTACTGCATAGCTACGAGATTTTTTAATACACGACGACGCTTTTCAGATCGCGATACGGTAGCTCGTGAATTAGCTAAACGAGTTCGACTGCTCTGCTTCATTCTGACTTCTCCGAATACTCACGCGACGAAGGCAGCTCACGTAAAGGCTACTTGGGGCCGTCGTTGTGATCGACTCCTTTTCATGAGTTCGAAACAGGACAACAATTTACCATCCGTTGCTTTACCG
This sequence comes from Tropilaelaps mercedesae, assembly GCA_002081605.1. Lineage (NCBI taxonomy): Eukaryota > Metazoa > Arthropoda > Arachnida > Mesostigmata > Laelapidae > Tropilaelaps > Tropilaelaps mercedesae. The sequence goes on along the minus strand of MNPL01014195.1, from coordinate 2,275 downwards.
ATCGGTCAAGAAGACAGAGATCACCTTTGGGAGAAAACGAAACTGGCTTTCTCAGAGGTACATACGTCCGCCCTGTTTGACAGCACAGGTCTACCCTAAACGCATAAAATCGATTTGTTGAACTTAAAAATTATGTGTCCTTTGTAAACGTCATACAATTGATTCGGAGATGAAAAATGGAGGACGATTCCGTCACTCTTGTTGAAACAATTGATTGATATTATTGATAAAATTATCTGTGACAAGGGCGGATTGATTTTAATGCGCTTTGTCCTGTTTTTATCATAGATCTATGAGCATCACTTGGAATCAGCTGATTGGTTCCTAAAGGCAGATGATGACACCTATGTCATCGTCGAAAATCTACGCTACTTCCTTAGTACGCATGACGCTTCCGAACCGGTCTATTTCGGACATAAGTTTAGGCCGTACGTGAAGCAAGGCTATATGAGTGGAGGGGCAGGATACGTTATGTCAAAAGAAGCAGTTCGAAGGTAATTTAAATCATAATATTAATAATAATGACTAAGGAGTCTATTCTTTGGCTCGTCGCATCGCATTTATAACCAAGATAAAAATGTACAAAAAACGAAAATAGTAATCTATTAGGGCTAGACAAAGAGCGCATTTTTCTTACATATGATTTTCCACAGAACCCCTAAAACTGAACAGACGCGGAATTTAATAATTTACCGCGATTATTTTACATTTGTGCGCCTGTTTGTTGCCTTGACCAGTCTCCGAGCTAGTGGACACATGTTTTCTGTGGTTTCTTGCGGTAATTTTTTCCATAGCTTTCCGTAGTAATTTGTAGGAAATCCGAGGTAAAGGTTTCATTTTTTAATTTCAACTGTGAGACAATAAATTTCCCAAATTGCTTATGAATGTCGCATATTTCTTATTTGGTCGTTTTACACTTTGTTTCTACAATACTTTGAAAATAAGTGAACCATATGAACAGAATAATAGAGCTCAAAATAGATCAGGAACGTATTCTTCATTAACATAAATAGTCTTGATCACCTGTCACTGCCAGGATAAACAGATATAAGTATTTGTATTTAACCACCTGCCTACGTGTGGTAAGCTTCTAATATGTGCAATTGTTGTAGTAATCGTACTTAAAAGATTTTATGTATAGCCTGAGTATCGGACTTGCAATATAAAGACTAATTCCAGGCGGATATGTGAGCAGAGTGGGATCAAGGCACTAGATGGAACATAAGACAATTGGACGAAATGGTCTTATCGTATTGATAGCTCTCTGTTCATCACTATCCAAGTTTCAAGCAACTACGAAAGGGCCTGGCACCTAATATTGAAGCCAGCTTGATTTGCCTTGTTGCCAATCTTGGTAACCTTGGTTCGATTTACGAATTCGCCCCTGATGCGCATTGGATCACGCATATATCATTCACCCATCACCGCAAAAGTTCTTACCTGCGGCGTTCATTTATAGGACAAATGCAGATCGCACAACATTAAACATATCTCAGTTTGCTCTGTCCAACGTCATTCTTACGTAGATGAACCACAGATACTCTATGTGAGAGCTTTGTGTTCTGACCCTAGTATAAAAACGATTAACAAGCACCCAATAACGAGGACTTGTGCTAACCTAAAAAGTGCTTTTATCGTCCATGATTTACTTTTTGTTCTCTTTTCCCATATATCCCCTTCTTCCGAAACTGCTTTATGCAAATTCCGTTGAGCGAAAATACAGGTTACCTCACGATCGGAATAATTAAATATCTAATTGTGAAACAAGCAATTGACCTGTCTATGGCGATTTAGTTGTCACCCATTTCAACTAGATGTTCTTCGTCTAGTTGAAGCTCCTCCAAATTGTATAAAATTATATAAGCCCAACAAAACGAAAAGAAAACAAAACCAACATGTTATTTCTAAATCTCAAGGTGCGTTTTTGTACTCTTCGTAATCTACCCAAATTTTTAATGCCATTAATCAGATCTTTAAGTACTTGTCTCACCACTTCTCTACCAGGTTTATTGAGCTTGGAATTCGATCAAATCGAACAAAATGTCGCAGGGATCATAATGGCGCGGAAGATGTAGAGCTTGGCAAGTGTCTAGCTGATCTCGGCATCGGCGCAGGTGATTCTCGAGATTCTGGTGGGAGGGGTCGATTTTTTCCCCTTACACCTGAGGCTCATCTCATTCCAGGACATATGCCACCTGACTTCTGGTTTTGGAACTATACTTATTATCCAGTAAAAAGCGTAAGTTATATATATATATATATATATATATATATA
>MNPL01014192.1:0-14650 GCA_002081605.1 Tropilaelaps mercedesae | reverse complement strand
GTAATGCAAAAACTGCTACCGTGGACGTTAAATGTTGGCTGATGGTCAGCTTTAAAAAATATAGATTAACTGTATCGGCTTCCTTTAATTTTTTCTTTTGTTTCAACAGGTCTCCACCAGCGTTTCGGTGGACTAAATTATCGATTACGAGATTGATACGTCTGCTGAGCCTAGTGCACATTCCTGCACTCGAGAACGAAGAAACAAACTGGCCTGTTGATGGGAGCTGGATGGGTTTGAAGGCTGCATATAAAAAATGGAGGGCTATCTTCGAAACACCACTCATACCTGCCTTGTCGATATCTCCATTTCTGCTCCCTGTATTGCAGTGGACGGCCAGAGAAGTGGGATTACTCAAGTGAAAGCAGGCACAGAAAATACCTCAACCAAAGTGGTCGTTGTATGTTTTTATGCCTCCACCTGAATAGGTGAAGAAACAGGGAGCGAGTCGAAGCTCGGCCTTAAACCATAGACGGGGAAACCGTGAAACACGTAAAACAATAATTGCCACTAATGCACACAGATAATAACCATGAGTCCTGAAGAGACCATGTTCTGCATCGCACGCAAGAATTTAGCACTGCACAATTCATAATTTGAGTGTTAAAACCTCAGGAAAATATTTGTACACATGTTAATAGTTGCTAATACAGTAAAAATGTTCACTTGTTAGAGCATTCTGAGGTTCAATGATAGTGTCTGTACATGTGATCACAAATGCGTATGTGTTTCATCTAAGAATGTTATAGGTTTACATCTGATACACAAGTGGCACTATATATGCCCTCTGTGAATAGTCCATATTATAACATATTCATTCGTGATGGGTACCGGAGATTTTCCGGTATGCATTCCAATTAACAAATCATACGTGATGATAAGGACAAAGCTAATATTACTGTGGAACAAACTATATTAAATAATTTATGAAGTGTAGACTTCTACTAAGGCCTGTCAAAGCGAGAAAATCGCCTGACACATATATCGCGCAATGCATGCACTAAATTGAAACACCTGTTCATGTAATTATTCCATAATATGTGACAATTAGTGTAATGATGCTAATTCGTAAATAGAAGTAATAATTTAGTTCTAGGCCTTTCAATACTAGCCACGTATCGGATAGAAAAAATGGCTTTGCGATGAAGGGGTAATTTCAGTTAACGCTAGTATCGGCTGTGAATACTACGGCGAAAACGAAACAATTTTTTTTTATTGGGTGCGTGTTGTGTTTTTAAAGTACTTTTCACGAAAGGCTATATGTATGTGGCTCTGTAAGGAATTTGACATCCTTTTTTCTTAATTAAAGTTGCGCGAAAAGGCTTTTCACAAGCCGACTTCAACTAATATTAAAATTTTTAGGAAACCGTTTGAGACCATTATAATAAGTTCGGTTGAGCGTGGCAGTATTCAAATAATCTTTTACTTCGAGTCATATTTGTGTGCCGACTTTGCCTAAGGTGATAAAAAAGGATTTCTCGGTGATCGCATGTTAATAAATTAATCTTGCCACTATTTAGGAAGTTTTATAGTTGCTCTACTTAATACGTTATTAGAACCGCAAATATTCATTAGCGTGTTTTGCTATATTTAAATATTTTCTTTAGCATTACTAAACCAGATGCACCGTACCCCAACGTCACTGTATTAACATGACGTCGCCATTTTTCATTTTCCATTTATAGATAGTTATAAGATCAACTTAATTTTTTTGGTTATATACATATTGCGTTAAATTAATCGTGAAACACATTTTTATATAACGTAATTGCCTCACCGGGATAAATTATGACCGCTTTTAATAAACTATCCTCGAATCGGCCTTACTATACGCCAGAATCAAGGGTTAAACTTCTGTGTGAGCCGAGAGTCATAGTATATGTAATAAAAAAAAAATTTTCGCAAACGCAAATGTGTACGTGTTTGCCGTCGCCTGCGAAGACGAAATATTGTTATTCATTGTACTTGAAGTCAGTTTAAGCATTCGATCTTGCAAAATACTAGCTATTGTATTCTGTCATGGTGACATGAAGTGCAATGTACGGCGAAAACCAAAATAATTTCATTAAATGTATATGCGTTTACAACTTTGGGGATCTTTTTAATTAGTTAATTGTCCGGCGCTATTGGCATAAATGTCGGACTTTTTCTCAAATTTAAGGAGCATTGCACCAATGGCGGTCAAATCTTGCAGCTCGCCAAAACTAAGGATACAGCATGTCACACAAATACAATGTGTAAAATTGTTTTTCTTTTAGATAAAATTCTTCGAACAAAATATTCGTTTTAGCACTATTGAATACCTGATGTCCTTTTGTTTTTGTTATGCTTTGAAAAGAGTAGATTTCATATTTAATTTTTTGGTTAACTAGCTCGGTTAAAGGATTGACTAGCTCGAATGACTCTTTCGCGATGTTTTATTTTCGTTTTTTTGTGGAGTGTGGTTAGAATATTCTACTACATTCAAATGCAGATAGCAACTGTCATGAATGCAGTGTAAAACGTGCACTAACAAGAAGAGCAAATAGCCCACCTACCCACACACACACACAAAGAGGAAGTTGTGCTTCAACGAAAAGACATGTTTCATCACAGTTCGCCTACATCACCACTTGATCCGGAGGCCCAAGCTACAGAAGCAGAAACGTTCTGGTCGGCTTACGGACGTATGCAGCCACTGCCTGATAATATATTCATTTCCCTATCTCGACAGAGACTGCTCCGCGGTACGGTAATCTCCCAGGGTGGCAGGACTGAACGAGGGGCTGTTGCAAAAGAGCAATATCTACAGGAAACGCATAGGAGACCTACGAGGCCATTCTAATTACGCCAATGCACATACGTTGAAATTAAACAATGATTCGCTGACATGGTTACGGTCATTTGTTTGTCTCTGAACATGGTGAATCCTAGAGTTCATAGTAGTATTTTTGTTTCTCCATAATCTACAAAGCATGTTCTGTTGACTTTATAACGGAGACAACTGAGCCTAGTGCCAGAGCGACAAGCGCGACAAAAGTTAGAATAACCAAATGCAATTTTTGATCAAGCTGTTTTTGCTTATACACAGTAGTCTGTGTGTCTTCTTAATAGTTATGTACGACGGTGGTGGGCTCATTGTACTACTCTGAGACGATGAGTTGGCCAGAGTTAACCCATTGCATCCTTGCTCACGGAAATACGAATGAACAACTTTGCTTTTCTAGAAACCATGCTGCCAGTGTATGTGCGTGCATGCTATAAAATCATGCTGGCTGATGCTTGTTGGGCATACTAACGGAAAATGCTTACTAACAGTATGAGAGAAAGAAGATTCTGGTCTGCTGAAAGAGGTGCTACGAACCAGACTTAATGTTTACAGTGCTCTCATTCCACTATGCGCCCACATATTATTTGCCCCTTTCCTAGACTAGCGCTGATCGGCCAAGGCCAAACAACTGCCAGACTCACCCTCGTCGAGTGTATTATTAACACGAGCTAGCGAGGAAGAGCATTACGCCACAACGGTTTTTTCTCTCTTTCACACATGCCCAGAACTTAGACACGAACCCACGCTCATCTTTAGCGGGCACGGGAAAGCTTAAGGAGACTGTACTTCTACCCGCCTCCAATTATTGGCGCCAATCATTTGGGCTTCCAGATGACCCTGCTATAATAAGATTTACTCCAGATGTGAAGTTAGAAGAGCTGTCAATGCTAGACAATGCACTCTGATATCTAGGCGATGACCGGTAGAAGATGCCATGTATCAGTTAACGAATTCAATAAACTTAATTGACTGTATTCTGCGCACGCGCGTTCGTTTGGTAACTGGTCGTATTCCAGTCATTTTATACAGGTTTGCCTGGGCTTCTCTCACATTGGAGCGGCCAACGGCTTTCTTTTCGTCTGTCGACAGCTGCTCGGGCAGCGGAGGCCTCTACCAGCCCAGCTGCAAACCAAATGACACGGCGGAAATACATAGATATACTAAACGGCTTACTGATTCAGTCAAAGCAGCTGCGGAGGCCGATATGAAGCAACAACGCAACAGGTTAAGCGGCCGAGCAAACAAAATATAAAGCTAGAATACTAAATGATAAGGTTTTTTTTGTAAAAAAAACCCACTTCAATAAATCTCGAGATACGTCATCGACTAAGCAGGTGAAGAAGCTCTCCATCCAAACGGCCGACGGAAGAGATGTCAACACCGCAGTGTGATCATCATGCCAACAGTATTATGGAGAAGAGCCTCAAAGGTCAGCTTCCATCCCGTCACGAAATGGATCTTTCATGTACCTAGAAATACGTTACCGCCTAAAAATGCTTGATAACCACCAATTGACCGAAAACAGGGCACCATAAATTGTAGGAAGCGTAATGGATGACTGAGTTAAGTTATATGCATAACGCATATAGGAAGGAAATATTATAGGAAAAATAGCCGACTGATTGCAACTGAAAGCGACCGCAGCGTTGCGTTGGAGAAAAATTTTACAGAGGTAGACGTCAACAGCGAGAGAAATGCCAACCAAAATAAACACATACACACGCACACCCATGAACACATGAGCTATGAACGCTCTGTTTTAAATCAAAGAACAACGTTAGTGCGTTGACTATTCAAATATCATAACTAAAGATCGAAATTTTTATTATCTTTAGCTTTGATAATAACGTAACCGTCACGCGTGTAGCTGTACAAGTAAGTTCATTCTAAGACCAGCCGGTACGCCCAGATGTATTTGATAAGATTATGATAGACGGCAATACGGTACACCCAAATACGACTTCGGCGAAACCATTTGCTGCCCTTGTCATTCCTGAGATCATGGAATTCTGGCCTAGGGTTTAAATAAAGCTGCTTACGTCATTGGATAGCATCCCTTCACTATAAGAAAACGGTAATATAAAAGCTATTACAAGTATGTTGGTATGACAAACAGCTAATACAAAGCATCAAAGCTGTACATCATTTCGGCAGCTCTGAGGCATAAAACGGTTGAATCAAACTGATGGACTGTATCAAATCAACCAACGTGATCATGCCAGTCAATTTGCTTACAAATTCTATCACTTGCAAAGAAGTCTAGGCTAGATGGACAAAAAATGCCTTTTGTCCGGGATATCATACATGCTAAAAACACTTTGGTCGATGCCCAAATCGACGTGCACGTGCTACTGGCCCTCCTTGTCGCTTAATTGGATTTCCGTATAATCAATGTTTTAGTACTCATTATAGCCCGAAGTTTTGTATTCAAAAGGTAAAAGCTACACATGTAGGGCACAGTGTGACGTATCTGTCCAAGCTGTTTGGAATCTAGGGATATCCTCTAAGTAATTTCAGTCCCTTAGTTATTCCTGGCTAGCCTGGTGGCCATTTGAGCTAGCTTTGTTATCAAGAAAACTTCGAGCCGGAACGTATTAACTGTCGCCATAATCATTCATTCGGATCTAAAAATCACATCTGATTGCCTTGCAAATTCATTTTCTTTTAGAGGATACCGAACGAAGGACCGATCTTCCGGCAAGGAAGGTCACGTCCATCCATCTTAGTCGATAGCAGAAATACGTAAAAGCACGTGGATTTTGTTGAACATTTGTTTTCTCCTCTAGATCATGATTATAGGAATGGATCTTGTTGCCTTGCCCCGGCTAATGTTTTCTTGGACTCCGATGTACCACCCTATCTCAAGTGAAAATATACACTTGAAAAATTGACGAGAAACTATCGTTTTATCATTGCGAAGACCGCTACCGCGTCAATTTCGATGAAAACGACAAGTCGATAAGACCAATGGATTAGAACAGGCTCCAAAATGATTGTAGATTAGGTGGACACAACTATGTACCCACATTAAATTTCTGATTGTTCATACATGAAGTCATTAAGGATTAAGAACCGCAGCCGATATTTTGTTAGCCAGTAGTCGTGCAAGATCCCTTAATCACTCTTGCAAACGTTCAATTAAAAAGTATAATAGCGTCACCTATCTAAACAACTGTTATACAAAAATACCACAACAGAAATTGGATTACTAATAAGGGTCGGCTTTGAAAACCACGATGGATTAGAAATGTAGCGTGCAGCGGTGACCAAAAAGTGAAAACGGCGAAAACCAAAAATGTATGCTCATATGTACCGAATGCAATGGCATAACGAATTGTTAACCATTACGAAAAATCACTGTAGAACAGAATTTATAATACTACTTACAAACTTTATAATATATATACGGTACCTGTATAGAAACTGTGTGTGCATTTTGCGTGCATCACTGTGCGTGAAACTGTGCATTCATTGTAAAGGTGCACATTTACGTAGTCTTTATTAATATTTGCATAAATACATCGATATTTTTTATATTCAGTTTATGTACGCCCAGTAAGCTTACAAAACGAATAAAATGAAAGCCCTTACAAACATAAAAGAGTTGCTTTTTTCGAGACTAATAAAGCCATATTTCCTTCATTTGTAATGCTAAGTATATTCGGTTGTTAAAATTTTTTGTCAATTTATATATATATGTATATATATATAAAATTTTAACTCGTAGAGTATTGGAAATGTGCAAAAATCTCTTCGTTAGAGCTGAACCGAGTCAAAAGATGTGACCCCCGTTATTGCGCTCTCTCGTTTACTCAGATGAACTGCGATTATACACTAATAGATGTCATAGCACATATTTTTACGTGTTGTAGTGTATTTGTGATGGCATGCGACACCATGTACTACCGCTTTTGAGCCAGCGACCAACACTGACGATGAATTCTATGACAAATTGATGCATGATATTGTTCATGAGACCGCTGAACTGTGTAAAACATAAGTTATCTGCAATCTGCGGTAAGCAGATTGACTTCAGCTAATTTTTGCAATTCATTGACGGTTTCGATTTGATTGGTAGCTCTAACCAATACTTTTGTATAGTTTAAAGCACTGCAATTTGACTAAAACATGTCACAGATTATCCTTAGCTTCAGGGTGATATATCTCGGTAAATAGATGTGAGCTTGGAAAAACCTAAAACATGCAAAAGGATCAGTCTCACCTAGGTGGACTAACTTCGGTAAATCTTTTCTGACGGTTTACTCACTCAAGAAGCTGTTTTACACGCGACTTGCACTGAGCTTGAACTCCGACACAAATATCAGCATGCAGAACTGCTAGCATCAAATTGCCTGTATTACCAAATTGTCTGAGCGTACTAAAAGGCTCAAATGGGTTATACTGTTCTGAACCGAACCGTACACAGGCCGCATAAAGTATTTTCTGATGTGTTTTGTTGTTAGAGATTTTTAGGGTTTCGCGAGAGGCACGCATATTCGTTCATTCCTTTATTCTGAATGTTTCCCCAAAAAGTGGTTTCAATAGCACGGCTTTGGCAGTCGGAACCTCCAATTTTTTTAACTATAAAAAGCGATACTTGCTCACGCCCGCCTGATCGATTAGTAAAAGATCTCACAAAAAAGCCTTTGCAGCGAACGTTTATTTCCTATAAATTTTCTAAAAGCAGAAGTAAGAAAAGAGAAGCGGTTGAGGATCTCAATTAGGAGCGACTTGTAAAATCGTCAGTCAATATGTTCACGATAGCCTTGACGTGGAGGTTATATACAGCCGATTTTTCGAAACTTTCTACAGAGCTAACATTCGTCTAGAACCCTAGTTATACTTGAAAATTAGGCAAGCATGTTAAATTAGGTATATGTCTCGCTATATAAGGTAGCAATAACGTGTTATAATATATATTTCTGTTTTCTTCAAATGGGATTTTATTTCTGCTTCAACGTGTACACAAGATAATACACTGCTAGTGAAAACACTCAAAGGATACGTTATGCGTCTCCAAATGGCTCATTTTTGCTAAGAATATGCAGGTGTTACGCGGCAGTCATATAAGCATGCTATCCTGCCTTCCTGACGAGTGCGCTATATGGAAAAAACAAAAGTCGTAGTGAATCGTATTCGCATAGACGAGCAGTAATTTTTCCACAAAACATCACCTCTGAGGAATGACTACACAAAATATGTTCCATTAGGAAAAGGCATCTTCACTTAGATTTTAAGTGCACCTTCACTACTTAATGAGCCGATCATAAACTGTATTGAACCGATCAGGCACAGGGATCTGCACGTTCAGGGCACTAACTAGTAAATAGACATAATTTAAAGCTCCCATTGTCAGGCCACTTTAGGGTAAGCTTTTGCACGTCTGTTTCATTTATTTTTGACACAGAACGTTAATAACTTCTTCGGTATGGTTAGATTATGGCTGTTTTTATAATTTCCCCGGACTCTATTACAACAAGTACTTGCACATGTTTTACCCGGTTTCATATCTGAATCTAGTATCCAGCCCAGCATTTTGAGAGACCTATGCCTACACATAATTCCTTTCATGCACATCTTCAAGTGGCAGAGTTATGTAAATATACCGCATGCGCATCTAAAGATCGAGAAAAAGGTGCAAATCAATGAGGACCGTGTGGTAATAAATTTCTGTGAACGCGACAGGCGTAGGCTACGATAATTATTCGGAGCATTTTGAAAAGAAAAAATCTACAACGGGGTAAACTCCTGGATTATGAGCTACACTCTATCGCTTCCGTACATCTTAAGAAACTTATCAGCCCGTCTTTTCTAAAAAAAAACCCGTTACGTGTCAGCGGTTGCTTTTTTAACTTGCTCCAACGTGTTTACCCAATTTTCAATGAGCAAATAGTACATTGGTTCCGTTCAGACGCGGCCAATCTTCTTAAACATTATTAATAGTATTTTGAGTTCTATGAGTGGTTATTATCCGTCCTTTGCCATACAGAAATCAATCATTCACGAGGTGATACCATCGGCTCCTCTAAGTGACGCTAGTTAGAGAAAAAATTATTCTGTTAAAAAAGTTATTTTGATGCTGTTTCCGCCATAATGTTGCACATCGCTTTTATATTTTCTTATCTAAAATCATAACAGCATGTGGCTTCGATACATTCAACGGCAAAGATAACCCTTTGCAAAAACCGGGCGAACGAACAAGTTTTTATCTGGTAAATTATGTGACCACAAATCTGGCGAAAACAGTTTTTGTTTCGCAAAAGATTTGATTTGTTTATTGGAGTGGAAAAACAGTCATTTTATCCAACGAAATCTATGACGACTTCAAGATCGTATTGTCTCCACCATTAGATGTACAATGCAAGTCGCTTGCTCATCGGTTTATGTGCGACACTTTAGTATACGGTTTTCACACTGGTCAGATGCGACCTTCTATATCAGAAGCAATGCACAAGTCGATCTAAATCATCAGCAATACCCTTTCCGCAAAATATTGGTTACGATAGCAAACTGCAATCGACGCTCTTCGCTATACGAGGAGCCACATTTATTCAGACGCTTGCATAGCATTCAGCAAACAAACAATTGAAATTATATTTCTGCTGTAGTATTGCATACAGGAATCACAAATTGATCGTATGAATAATAATTTGAAAAAGCTACAACGATTAAGATTAGAGACAAATTTATGTCAGAGTCGGAACATAGTCAAAATTCTAGGGAAAATATAACTCAGTTATCAAGCTTCTCAAGTGTCCGGAAGACTAATGTTGAGGGAATGTTTAAGAATGTTTAAGCATTTATCGAATTCTATAAAATGCCTATCTTAGGAAAACGATAAAATAAAAACTATGGCTGAAAGTTACAGCATGTGAACAAACTTAGAGTAAGTTGTGCCCATAAAGTGTTGTTTAGGTTTACCAGTCGATAAAATGAATGGATAAACGAGCCTATAGCGCTAATAAGGCAACTTTATCATTCGGGATCGGGACGGATCAGCACAACCACTATTTTTCAATTTGTGTGCATCAGCTGGGCGGAAAAGTATGGCGAAGCTTGGTAAGTATCTAGAGAACGATGTGGTACTGTTACTAAAACAACGTTGATATGTTGTCCGACATATTATGGATAGAAAGGTCCTCTCTGTGGAAATTTTCATCAACGCGAAGCCAATAATCAGGAAAAAACCAAGCCATAGACAAGGACACGCTTTAAATCAAGTAAGCTGGGTTGTATTGGGGTGAAGTAACTGTCCTTTCTCACATTTATCCTTGTCAAGCAGATGCCGTATTCCAGCTTCCGATTTTAACTTAAGGTATATGGACGCATGAGGCTGCGGATTGAAATGCTGCAAAATTGCTTCCTAAAGTCAGCATCTCATATGCTTGTTAGTGTTGTTCGTAAGATAAGCATAGAAGCAAACTTCCCAAAGCTGACACATTCAGAAAAAAATATATAAAACCTCTTTTCGTAAGCTATTTTCGACGAGCTAATCATCATTGCTGTGGAATGTCAGTAAAAGAGTAAAATGTACACCTATTACAATTAGTACACAATCAATGTACACAATTAGTACAATCAGACTTTTTACGCGTATAATCGTGAATAAAAATGATATTTTATTTTGATTTAGACTATCGTAATGTTTTGTTATGGAAAAACATGAATTTTCAAAAATCAACTGTAGTCTGTTGTCTTCTCAGACGTATCCTGTACAGATTAAGCAAGACAGGTTGATTCATAAGACTGTGGATACAAATCTGGAGTCTTAACTGCATATAAGCATCACTTTAGAACGGAAGAACGCCGTGTGTTTGGGTATGTGTGGATTAGGGTTTCGAGGAGTAAAAACAAAATAAACAGCTGCAACTGTAAAACGGTACTATCACGGTTGAAATTGCTGGAGACAGCCGAAAATGAAATATCGACCCTGCGAAATTGATCCACTTGAACAGGCGGCAAGGGTGTGGTTTAATCTTTCGATATGCTTTAGTATAGAAACGGTCATGCCAATTCTTATGTATGTTGATGTGTGAACTCGGCAACATCTCTATACTAGCAAACAGCCTACTGGAAAAGAATCACAATGTCAAATTATCTGATTTTTTAATTGGAGTCGTCGCTAATACTCAGTTATACAGTAACTTTATAAAGCTTAGAAATTTAACACGCAATATTATGCAGTATCGGAAATTCCATAACAAATTTTATCAAATGAAAACAAAATATCTAAGTAATTTTATCGGCGCACGTATGGAAAAAGGTTACACTTCGAATTGATAATTTACAGAACCTTACCAATTTACAAGCTACGGAAACACTTGCGCCTAAGATGTTACACTCATTTTTTAGGTTCAAGATTGTTCCTATTTCGTCAGAGCAGATAACCGTACTGAGACATTGTTAAAACTACTTTTATACGTTATGCGTTCTATACCTTGCCCGTTCCCCTTTATTTATAGAAAAGTATATAAGTAACATAGATACACATATACATGCAAACACTAAGATTTATTTATCTATTGCCCTTTTGTGAGAAATCTGTGATGTGATGGGCTTGTCGAAAAATGACGTTGGTGCTCTTTATTAACCAATGGCTCGGTTGATGCCAACTACCTAAAACGGAATGAAGCAAGATGACTAAGTATTGATAGAATTAATATTATAATCATCAAATATATTTGAAGAACGTAGATTCGATGCAGATTTAAAGGACAACTTGTGACGTTTGCTACCACTAGTTCGATCAGGACGTTTGGAAACGGTTAGAAACCAGGTTTAAAACTAAACAAAGCTTTAGTGACTTTCATAGAATGGTTATCATGTTACCAGTACATTCGCCAGTGCATGTCACCACTCATCTAAAAATACGTTATCCTCTATTTGTGGTGGCACTTACAGTGGTAATAATATTCCACCAGCATACACTTTCGGCGCGCTTCGTGATTCCCTCAAATTAAATGAACCAAACGTTATTTCGAACCATATATTTTATTGCAGAGCCGTTTTTATTAAGAGCCGTGTGTAACTATCGCCTGAAATAGGTTCTTTTTGCAATAGCCACCACCCTAAAATATATCAGTTAGATCCTGCTATGCTTCTTGACATGTTGTAGTAGCGTCCTAATAGTATAACTGCGCTGTGGTAACCCATTGGTCTCACCTCTGATAAATTGACGCTGAGATCCATCGTAACGCCCACAATAGGACTTCCAGTGAAAAGATGGCGGACAAGCGAAGGGTGGTTATTCGCAGCAGACTATCCCTGGAAGTAGACACGGTTGCATGGGAGCTGGCTATATCGAGTAGTCCAATGGCCCTTGCAATAGCGTTCGTAGTTTACGTATTCTTTTGTAGTCCTTTGAGACTGCCCTCTTTCTCTTTATAATTGACAACGGTACAGTGCATATTTGCGTAGGACAGCATAAATCAAACAATAAACTGGCTTTTTATAATTATTTATTTTTGGCCTTTTTGGTGGTGGACTCTGTATTCTTATTTGGGGTGTCGTATTTTTTATTAGTGTTTGCTATCAGGACGAATTACCGCTTTATATATTCGATTATTGGTTCACCAGGAATAAGAAAAAAAGACATCAAATATGTAATTTATATGTCACCTTCTGGGTGTGAACTTTCAATTGCCTGTTAGGTCCACTCGTACGCGGAACCTTTACCGGATTTTTTGTTTTATATATATTAATTATTACGCCGCCTCAACAAATGTCACCCTATAATAAATTCGTTATATTCTACGCGATCATAGGAGATAGCACAAAATTAACGCCTAGAGTTTAACATACTCTCCTACACAAGGCATTTACTTGGCGGTTCGCGTATTGTAAGATGCCATGACAAATTAAGGCTAAGTACAGCTTTTTTCATCCTTCGTTTTTGTTTCAAGGTGTCATATACCAACAAGTCTGCGACTTACCAACAAAATTACGATTTGGCCCAGGTTTGTTGTTTTGCCAAGTAACGAAAGTACGGTGCATTTTGACATCACCTACCACGGCGTACCGAGACGTCGATACGGCATATGTCAACGGATGCGTGCCTGTGTTAGCAACAGCACCGTAAACAGCTGCAGTGTGTAAACTACCCATTGACCATTTGAGTCGGACACATACGCCATGGCAGTTTATAGAACAATATATGAGTATGAGAGCTCACTGGTAAGTAGCTGGAACATGTCTAGCAGCTTGGGAATCGGCAGCGGAATAACGCTGAATGCCTTGCATCGATAGTAAACGTACGCGATCCTCTGACACTAAAGGAGAGTTCAAAAAGAACATGGTCGTTCGTTCTTGAGGGGACTACCCTTTGCGCTGAAAGTCTGCGAAAAGTTTCTCGATGGTAACAGCTGGTGCTGTTACCATCAAGTATTGCAGTTGATACAGCCCTTGGTCCTGCGTGCTTTCTGTGAAACGTCGAGCCAATGAGTTCATGTTGTCAAAAGGTCTCGTTGATCGATGGAGAAACACGCGCATGTTAAGCTACTCGTCCCCCCCATGAATGGAATTTTTTTGTAGGGGATGCAAGATGGTGAATACACTGCCAGGAAATGCTGCAAACAAAACAACAAGCAAGACCAGATGTAGATTGCCTCTCTAAATACCATGATTCACTTTTATCTATCCTAATATGCGAATGCTTTAGTATATTAGAATAAGCTACAGGAAGCATAATTTTAAGAATAATGGATGTTATTAGAAAACTACTCTAAACCTCAAGGCTGGTTGTATCACTTGTGAAAATGAATTCTATTTTCCAGAGTTTAGCTAATGCTTTAGTGTAAATAACTAGCCTACAATATTCTTCTCACTTCTGTTGCTAATTACGCTAAGAAAGTTAAATGAACTATATCGGTTCGTGTGCTAAAGCTTCAGCTCGTATGGAAATCTTGGCGCAATTTGAGGTTTGCGTTTGCATAGCTGTATCGAGTTTGTCGATCCTTCTGAATCAACCTCGCAACAGAACAGTGAATCTGTTTAGTCGTATAGTGTGCCCATTTTTGTTCATGCAGTTGTTGACTACAACAAACGATGTAGTGTAAGTCACGGAATTGGTTGTTATAAAAATTATATATCCCACCTGATTGACATCATGGGTTGACAATACGGTGTTGGTGTTTTGGATTCTGCAACTTAACAATTATTCTAATGGCTAACCTCCAGCCAACATTAAACGTTTACGGTGCTGTAACCCAGCCCAAAACAATTCACGCTTGGCAATTACATTTCAGGCTAGATATCTACTCCGATTGTGTACAGCTCGTACAGTATTTTCGCACATAGACAACAGAAATATGGGTCACAATTACTATCTTAAATTCCATGCCGTATGCTTGATATAACTGCTTCTAAATAGCAATGACAAAAACCTCTACGTTATCTAAAATGATGGTCCGGAGCAGCGCCGACTATGTGGATAGGAATAACTCATGAATGGTTTTTTAGGCTACTGTGTAGGCCGAACTTAAAGTCGTTGGATTCAGCATAGTTTTCTTTTTCGTCAGAGACGGCCACAGGCAAAGTTTGCATTATCTAAACGCGATCAGTAGGATTAGAAGTTTGGCGCCTAAGCCTTGATGCGTTTGCTTAGTAACAACTTTAATCAACTCTACGTTCCCGATCTGCGCATCGGTATGTCTCTACTCTGAATTAAGCCTCCCTCTAGTACTTAGGCCAAATCAGCAGAGCATAAGAAACAGGCCGGAAATCTCATTTAGTCTTTCTCGGAAACGACTTACATTGCTTAAAGTTTGGTAACAACGACATGACCTTTTCGTTTTCGCCTTTATATATATATATATATATATATATATATATATATATATGTAT